>CAJNIZ010001314.1:38471-111173 GCA_905231905.1 Symbiodinium pilosum | reverse complement strand
GCTTACGACGCTTACGGCAACAACGTTGCCACAAATTTGCTTACGACACCTTACGAAACACAACACTATGCTTACGCCAAACCTTGTTTCTGAAAGCCCCTATCTTTTCTAGATAAGGAGGGTTTTGATCTCCGCTCAATTCTCAGAACTACAAAACCCTAAACCCTAAACCGCCTGCTCCTTGGCCACCTTCATCGCCTCCAACCTGGAATAAACTTTGTGCGTGTCGTGGAACGACCTCGGTCACGACTTAGGAATGTTCAAGGCTTTCGTTTTCGGGTTCATCTGTAGGGTTTAGGGCCGAAAACAGCTGTAGCTGTACTGGTACTTGCTTCTGGTACAACTACTCTAATATGTAACCCCAATATATCATATAGTAGTTTCCATTTTCTCTTCCATTATCCCTACATATATTACCCTGTATTATCCCAAAATTACCCTAAAATGCAGGTCAGGGGTCCTCCGAGAAAACTGCTTTCGAAGTTGTCGTCTCTCGGGCAAAAGCGACAAGAAACTACGATTTCTGGGGTGCCAGCATACGCTTCTCCCGAGGAATGCTGTGGAGAGAAGTGTCTACGCCGATGCCTCACAGCCCAGAATAACTTAGTGTTCTCAGTTTCCAAAATCTCCGAGCAGCCATTATCAGCTTCAAAAAAAATTGTCAGTCGTATGTTATTGCTTTGCTTTATTCATATGATTGACATGTATCATTATCATTGTGGTATAACATGTAGCTTTGAAAAAATTGCAGTATCATTATATAGGGCAACGGTGTCGGTGCAAACGTCTCACCGTAGTCTTCAAGACATGAAAGCATAAAGCATCATGGAATTGCCCATAATAGCCTTAAAAGCCCGGACCTGGGCTTACGTAGCGGTTAAGGGTTTAGGTTCCAAATACTGCCTTACAGTAGGCCCTAAATATGAGCCGAATGACATGAGGAAGCCTATGTAATCCCCAATGACTTAAGAATAGGTCACACTTTCTGCTTTTGACTCGTCACGCGGAATAATCATGGAGCTGCTTTGCAGACTCCAGAAGGACAGAACACCTGAGCAGGTGTCTTTGAATTGTTCAGCAGGCGCAGTAATCCCCTCTTCTAACAGTAACCCCCAAGCCCCCAATCCTCACAAACATTCCCCTAGCATATCGTGGTACTATGTTAGGGGTATCTTTTATCTGGGGCGTTGGGGGTTCATTGTTCGGGTGAGGGGATTACAAACAGGGGCGTCTTGCTCTTTGAGACGACACCGCTGCTTGCTTTAGTGTTGATGTTATCTGTGAGATGCTTCTTTTCTCGCTGCTGTTGTTTAGGCCAATCTGACTTTCAGAGCTGTGCACTATAACCCTAATATAACCCCTATATACCCCAATATAACCCCCAATATAACACAATACAACCCCAATATAATCCCGAGCTGTTCACACGGTGCTTGTCGGCTTCGCAGGCACGGGCCTGACATTGTCCCTAGCCCAGGTCCCCTACATGGAGGGTACTTCAATGGCACCGGAGAGTACACAACAAGATGGTACAAATGCTGGCTGGTACGCTCAAGCCCGTTAATATGTACGCACACGCAATCCTTGGTGTAGCAGATTTAATCTAGTATACACAACATAAACTACATCTAGTATGATTTGCACATATACTCTGGTATCTTATAACATCTATGCAACAATCTCTCCCTCTCTGTGTTAGCCTCAACCAAGACCAACCTCTAGTGCAATAATTCGATCCAAGGACTCAAAACAATCCCGAACTGAAGAACGATGTCCTGTCGTTATCGGAATTCTCAATGCAAAAAAATCCACAAAATACAAAAAGCACCAGAATTCCCTCACCATCCAAAACTCCACTTAGTCCAAAAACTGCAGGAATCATGCCCTAGGCCCTAGGATTTAGAGTTGAGCAATTCCACAAGAAACGGTACTATGGCTGGTCCAGGGTTTTACTTTTCGGATCTTTAATTTACTGGATTTACATAGATTACAGAGCGACTAGAAACCCGCAATTTGATCACTCAGGAGAATCAGACTCATCCAAGTATTAGCTCCACTGGATTGAGAGGAAGCAGACCGTTTGGAGTGAAGTTATTTCATCTACTCATTGGAGTAACATGATTAAGCGGCTAGGCTGAATCCAACAGATCTAGATGTTTGACTAAGTTGATTGATTGGATTTGGGGGCCTGAGCTAGAATGTTGTCAACCTAGAGAGTTGATAATTCAAATTCATGTGGCCACTGAAATTATGGATGCCCAAATGACCTTCACCTATTGCACGTAACACAAGTAAAAGTCCCTCGAAGTAACTACCCTACAACTAAAAGGGGAGTGTAGGGTGCGGTGACCCTCACACGAATCAGGGTGCATTGCTGATTCAGCCCTCGTAAGCACAAAAGCAACGCATGCTCAGTTTGGCAACTTCCTTCCCCAGATCCTATGTAAGTATATTGTGAAACACTTCCTACTTTCCAGAGGCTACAGGACTATAGGATATTACTTGGATAGGACGTGGGCTCTTCCCTCCCTAGAACCCTATAAGCCCATACATAAGCCCAGTTTGCACATTATTTCCCTGTATTTTGCCATTTGAATTCATCCCTACAGCTCCGCCTCACAGAAGCTCATGAACATCCGAGGCAAGCCGCCAGCCTTAGGGTTTAGGGTTTAGGGTTAAGGGCGTTGGGTGTAGGATGTAGGGTTCAGGGCTTAGGGTTTAGGGCTTAGTGAGGCTAACTTGCTCAGACTTCAAAGTTCAGCTTGATCGGCTGGAATTCTTCTTGGTTATAAACCTCAAAACATTGCAATGTTGCTTCAAAAAATTATGGGCCCCCTATTTTGAGAGTCTCTAGAATTTATAAGGGTTATACTCTCATGAGGTCCATTTTCGGACCCCCCATGTACTTTATTTCCTGGAAAGCAGCATAATCCCTGGTAAGGCGGCAACTTTTCGGCGACAGGGTAGCTGGTCGACTGACGTAGCCTCAAAGCCGGAGAGCTTACCAAAGTGCCAGGGCACGGAGGGGCTTTGGTTGGGGCTATGTGAAGGTTCTATGTGCATTAGGTAACATAGGATGTACGTGCGTAGTGGAGAATTGATTAAAACGCTGAGCGAGAAACCTCCACTCCTTGCGGGCGATAGGTGTGTAGTGGAGAATCAGTGGAGAATCAAAGGAAGATGAAATGAAAACTGGGGGTTTGTATGACCCATAGTCTGATCACTTATATGTCCTCCCTTCGAGGAGTTTAGACTATGGCTCGCTTGGATAATAGGATTTAGGGGTGGCCTGCCAAGCCTTTCGGACCTTGCCGCAGCACATTGTACCAGTTGGACGACACTGATTGCACCCTCGCTCTGCGACTTCAACGCATCTTAGTGTGCTATTGGTGTACCCTGCAGGGTTGTAGAGCGTGGGGTTCGAGGTTTGTCGGTTTGGGGCACAACTGCACTGGGAAGTGCTGCCAGTATGCTGCTCCCCTCCCTCATATAGCCCATCCATGAAGCATGACAGCCACTTACTGAGATGTCGGACTCTGTTTAAAGGCCTCAAGCCTTCGACATCGCAGAGAACCGTCAACCCTTGCACCTAGCTGTTAACAGGTGCGCACCAAGTGTTGGCGTGGGAAGGGAGTATGCTTCTGTGCAAGGGGGAGCAAGATCTATTATCGCATATTGGCATGCGAGCACTATGCTGAACGGGTTCTAACGGGGGCACGGGCTCCATTCGGTCACGTGTCAGGCTATGCGCACACTCTAAACTTCTAGCACAAGACCAGCTCAAGACCCCTGGGCCCGAACTGGAAGCAGAATTTGCAAGACGCCACAGCTACACTCCCAGAAGTCATGTCTCACGGAGACTGCCAAAGAACGCTTCACACGAGATCCCACGAACCTTAAGACGTGCCATGACAAAACACGCCTCTGTAGCTCTGTCAGGCTGGTGGATGTCTGCTTCAGGAGATCACCTCAAGCAGTAAGGGGATGTTGGTAATCCCAATCCTCAAAATTCGGATTCTGTTGTAATCCCAACATGGAACCCGAAATGACTGTCCGGCTGCCTATGGCATCACACTGCCAACTCAGCTCCCAAAACGAGGAGAACTCTTAGAGCTTGGGGTCCGGGGTTGATTTATGCTTGGAACCACCCCATGGCTTGCTCGCCCACCAAAGGGGAGCCCCAACATCATTTGCAGAACAACTTTTAAGACCCGGCTTGGCTACCTGTCGATTAGTACGAATTTGTATGATACACTGCAGTCCTCTGTAATGGTCCCGCAATGGTCCCCATTCCTTAGGTGCAACACCCCACCCTGCAATAGTGATATAATAGGAATATATAAGAGGATCCGAATATGATCCCTAGTATCCCTTATAGTGACTATTACAGGGTGGGGAGTCCACCTAACCCAGTCCCCGCTTTGAACAGCGGTCTGTGCTTCAAGGAAAACAAAGCTTCTTCAGGACCTGGCTGAGCACGCCTCGCAGGGTGTCCACGTCCTCGCTGGCCCTGCAGGCTTCCACAACATCACTGGCTGCAGGGAATGGATTGTAGCCCCTGGTTTAGGGTGTTAGGGGTTAGGGTTTAGGGCTTGTTTTGTCCATTCCTCCATTGCTTACTAATTAACAACCAGCAAGTGATCTGTGCATGAACCAAGCCATCACCGCGCGACGTCAGCTACTTGTACCTTCAAAACCCATCAACTAAGAGCCCCACCAGCAGCATTGGCTTTTGTCACCTGTCAGCATTGAGATTCATCACCTCTCATGTCGCAAGAAGGCAGTTTCCAGACCTGCCGGGCCCAAAGCGTCCGCTCCATACGCAAGAAATCCCATGTCAGGTCCCTAGCAGCTACGGCAGGTGCTAAACCCCAAACCCTCGGGAATCTCCCTAAGCCCTAAACCCTGTCCTCCAAATTAAGTGCTTCCCCAGGCATGGTCAATATCAAGGCGAGGCCTGCTCGCAGAGCTGCAGCCGCAGCTCGTAGATCTTCATTCTCCCCTTCCTTTCGCGAACAGATACTCCCACTCAAGGGGTTTAGGGTTTAGGAATATCATAGGAGATATAAGGATAATGGAAATGAAGGTGGAAACGGCTATTCAGGGTTTAGGGTGTAGGGACCCCAAGAATGGACAATCAAATGGAAAAGCACATTGTAAAATGAAATGAAACCTTCCATTTAGGGTTTAGCATTGGTAGCGCCTCTTTTCCAGAGTCCAGCGGTATGCGAAAATTCCTTACGGGGTTAAGTTAAGGGTCTTGGATTATGGGTTTAGGGTCAGATGTTCCTAGTCATGAATACCTGGGAATGGAGGCATGGATGAAATATAGACACTATAGTAGGGACATTCCGGTGAGTAGAAGGGCTTCTAAGGCAAGGCCTACCCTCCCCCGTTCAAATAGCCTTGATGAGCTATTCAAGACTGATACTTTCGATTGAAAATTTCTCAAAGTATCTCCACATGATCCCTACCAGAGCTGCTTAACTCCATGCCAAATCTTAAACCTTAAACCCTAAACCTAAACCCTATAGTAGTAGTTTCCATTTTATTTCCATTATCCCTGTACATCCCTATATAACCCCTGTATATCCCCTAATAATCCCTATAGAATCCCCAAGCCCCATTCTGAGACAGCTCTGCTTACGCGTGCAGGCCTCCCAAGTCCGCACGTCAGCCAGCGGCAAGGCGGCTACCATTCCCTGCGCGCTCTTCTGGGGCACTCCTCACCATTTTGATGACGACACCCCCCGAAATCTCGGGATAGTGTGAAAACACCCATAATGATCCAAGTCCCACTTAAAAACAAGGTATCTGTGCCAGGCAGGTCTGCACAGCTGCCTTGGAGTCTGGAGGGAGACCATCTGCGAACCTTGCCAGGAGCGAGTTGTTCTAAATGTAGCATCCCATGAATGCCTGCATGCAATGACAATTCCTGTACTTAATTCTGACTTGGAGGCCTGAATTCATGAACAGCTCAACCACTGCGCAGCACTTTTAGAGGTCAGCTTGACCTAGCTAGCTGCCGAACTGGCTGAGCTTAGTTAGGCATTCTCCTACTCATGGGCCGCCGCAATGATGTGGCGTCTGGTACTATTCAAGTATAAAAGTGGGCCCCTTATTTTGGTACTGATCCCTTTGTGGCACAGTGCAGAAACTGGCCTGTGAGCATCCCTTTGCACGTCCGACAGCGCCCTGGCAAGCTCTGACTCAGTGCCGAGAACTGTTCATCAAGGTTGACACTGTGCTGATTGCAACCACCGATTAATTCGGTAGACTATGCTTAGAGTCTTGAATGGCCTCACCAGCGAGCTCCGCATGTCCGCAAGATTGGGTGGAGCCTTTGGCAAAGGCAGGTAGTTGCAGTGACTGGACCAGGGTCACTTCAGGGTTCTTGGCGAGTTTGCGGGCGCTTTTGTGTTGCGAATTTTGGTGCCGCTGCTTTGGGCCTTTGCATCGACTCCTCATCCGAAGCAGAACAGAACGTTCTCCTTGCTGACGATTAGTAGAGAACAAGGGAAGATGATCGCTATATAATCCCTATGAATATATTAATAATCCATGAAACTAATAATATGATCCCTACATAATCCCTATATCAATATATTAATGATCCCTTAAGAATCCCCCTACTAACCCCCTTTAGGTCTTTGCACTTTCCAGGAGCCAGGCTCTGTTGGAACTTCTTGGACGACCCGAGCAACCTTGGCAGCTCAGGTTTTGTGAGCTGCGCCTATATAGTATATTGGGGGCTTATAGGGATAGTGGAAAAGAAAATGGAAACTACTATAATGGGGTTATATAGGGATTATATTCGAGTGTATATTGGGGTTATATTGGGGGGGTTTCCCAAAATTAGGTGTACCTTTTTGGGGTTCCCATAATAAGGACTATAGTGTTTTAGGGTCTATGTTGGGGTTCCCCTATTTAGGGAAAGTACCATATAGGGATAGTAGAAAAGAAAATGGAAGCTACCATTTAGGGTCTTAGGGAGTTAGGGGTTTTGGTTTAGGTTTTGAACTCAGGGTGCTCAAAATAATTTTGCCGACATAGCATGCAACAGGCAACTAGGGCTAACTACGGGTCCATCCTGTTGTCTGGTCTGAAGTCAGTGCCCCCACGCTAGACCGACTTCATGAAATCAGACCTGCAATCCTGGTGAATTTCGGAAGCGGGGATTTTTTCTTCTTGACCCCATCTGCAGCTGACAACGGTGGATTGCTAATCTCTGCTGGATCCATAACCCACGGGGGCCTTCTCATACTCTCCTCATGCATTGCCCAGCACGTATGCAACTTGAGGACTCAGCCTTCCATGCCTGCCGGGCTGAATGAGCTAGGGCTCAAGTCACCCCGAGGTCCTTCCAACGTACAACGTCAGAACAGGGGGGCATGCAGGTGCAGGTGCAGGTGGGCCGGTGGCAAAAGGCTTGCTGGAGTCACGCAGGCTTGACAGTGTTTTTCCCCCGAAATTCCATGGAAGCAGGTTGGATTCAACCAAGCATGCTGTTCTGAGGCTCGGCCCTGAAAGTTGACATGTAGTTGACATGCTGCATGTCCTCTGTCCCCGTCTGTCTCGAGCTGCATCGTGCCGGACCGCGCAAACCTCGCCGGAGCTCCCAGTTTCTGGTTTCTGGCATCATGTGTCATGCTCCATAGATTCACTCAGGGGCTCGCATAGAGGCCATGGTCCTCCCTTCATCCTGCCAAGGTGCAGGCTGCAGGCAAGCCCCTGCTAAATTCTTGAAAGGCCGTGCAAAGACTGAGGAGAAAAAGGTACGGTTCGCTTACACTGAACATCCGTTCTCCGTCCTGCAACTGCAGCAGCTCGTCTTCACAAGCACGGATGTACTTGCGAAGCTCGACAGTGTCCTGTTGACTTCTGCAAGAATTCACATAGCAGCTAGCAAAAGGCTGAGCCGCTGCATATCACTCTCGGGCGTCCCGCACAGTTGCAGTATTTGTTCCGCGCAGTTCCAAGATCAGCTCCTGAACCCAAAGTGCTGCTCTCTTTGACTTTGACAGAAGAGCATGACAAAATCGTGCATTGAAAACCCTTGACAAAGAATGCCCCGCACATGTGCTCCAGAAGCTCCCCGAAGGTTAGCATCTTCTCGGGCGGCTCTGCCTCTTCCTTCTCAAGGCCATGCTGCACACAAAGCATCTTTTGAAAGGCACCTGGAGCTAAACGCCATTTTCCTTGCGCGAATTCAACTGGTCTTGGGGTGAAACGCTAAACGAAACAACAAGATCTGCCATAGGAATGTCTCACTTTTCAAGCAGCCTCGGTGATGTCTGAGCTTGGTCAAATCCAGCACAACACAAAAAATAGCTGTGCCGCCATTCTACAAAGCGGTTTGGGCATTGCAAGAGATGCATGATGAAGCTTCCTCTCTCTTGGCATAACCTGGACGACACAAGATGTGGCACCCTAAGCCCTAGACCCTAAAACCTGCTGTAAAAAGTACCCCTAATTTTGGGAAACCCTAGACCCTATAAAACCCTATATACGCCCAGATAGCCCCTGTATACGACTAGATAGTGTCCAGTGGCGTGCTGTCCAGGTCTAACTTCCCCTTGCGACGTTCGGATTCCAGCGACTTGCGCAGGTACTGGTTCCTTGGTTGGCATCCTGCCATGGCAGGTTATCACCAAAACAAGGCGATTCCCTGTACCCTAAACTCTACTTAGTAGCTTCGATGTTCTTTTCCATTATCCCTATGGAACCCACATATATCCCTGATTATCCCTATATAACCCCTATATACCCTTGATTATCCCCGTACAACCCCTATAGACCCTTGAGGACTCTTCCAAACAACCTTGCAAGTTCTGCCAACAATGGCATCGCTGCTGGGCAGGCCCTGAACTTGATAACCGTGAACTGGGTTGTTGTTAAGGAACTTGATTTAAGTTACTCAAATTGGTTTAGAGTTTAGGGAAACATTCTAACTACTATATCTCAAGTTCCTTAGCAGCAACCCCGGAAGAGCCACTCTTCTGCTTGTTTTGCTTAGCCACTGCGATCGTAGCTCCTGCAAGGTATCCGTCACTGCCTTGGGGATGAAGGACTCTGGCGCCTCCCGCAGCAAATCTTTCCCCACCGCTAATAGTCGACAATGTTTTGGAAATATTTGAAATTGGAGTGGATTTTACGATATTGGGTAGGGAATCAAACCAAAGTTTTTTTTGACCATGTAGAGGTACTGCTACCACTCTTAGCACTCTCATTTGAAATACCACCTTTCGCTTCCAACTAGTTGTCTTTGGAACCTTTGCACAAAACTGAGCGAACGCCTGTCTTTCACAGTAAAACGGGACAAGAGCAGGTGTCATGCATGGCTACCAAGGCCGCAAAACTGCCATTGATCTTCGAAAAATCGACCAATGTTGCAGTGAAAAACTACACGGCCAAAAAGAGTTCCGCATCCATACTTGGAAGGGAAACGAAGCACAATACGCAAGACATGGCGGGTCGAAACCATAGGGCCATAAGGGCCATAAGGCCATAAGGGCTCACATTTCTGTCAGACACAGACCGGCGAATGATACTCCCGGTAACTGATGGTAATTGGGACCAGTCAGCTCTCGCTCTATCAAGTTTCAGTTTCGTCCTCATCCGCTCATGCCTCCCATGTAGCCTCATGATACCAGTTAACGACTCCTCAGGCAAGAATTTCATTTCTTCAGAATATGAAGACAAGAGCACTACTGAATTGGACTGGCGAATGCTACGTTTCATTGTAATGCTGGCGAATTGAAGTTCCCTCTCATCAGGAATCGAAGATTGGGGAAATTGAGAACATGAGGGGTCCCTTTTTGGAGGAAATACCCAGATTCTACATGAGCCATAGTCTAAACTCCTAACACTCTCCTTAGTAGCCCCTGTAATACTCGCCTACACAACCCCCGGTTTAAGGAGTTTAGACTCTGAACCCGAAACCCTAAACGCTAGATAATCTCCTATAGAACCCCCCCTTTAAGGAGTTTAGACCCAAACCCGAAAACCCTAAACCCTAAACCCTAATCCCTAAACCCTAAACCCTAAACCCTAATCCCAAAACCAAATAAAATCCCTTATAAGGAGTACACGTGGCCTCGTCAAGGGGCAGCTTGAGGGCTTCCTTCCCCTGCAGAGCCCTGCGGACCGCTGCGGCTTAGGGCTTAGGGTAGTTTAGGGTTTGGGATTTAGGGGTTTAGGGGTTTAGGGTTTAGGTTTTAGGGTTTAGGCCTTGGGGGTTAGGGTTTGTGGTGTTCAGTTGCTTTGAGGGGAAGGTGAGTGTGGCAATGAAGGAGTGGCGGGAAAAGACACCAGCATTAACCCGGTTTGCAGGAAGCTGGCGCAGCCCACGTCAAGCAATGAGCTGGAACAGAGGGGCACGAGCTCTTGCAGCACGGCATTTCCTCATAACTAGTTTGTCATGGAAACGTTTGTGGTGTCACCACGCAAGCTCAAACTCAGGAATCTACACTCCGATGAAAAAGAGCAGCAGCGAGGATTGCAACTTTATAGGTCTTCCAGGCGTAGGGCGACTAGATCAATGCGAACCACATGAGTCTCGAGTTGCACTCAGCGTGTGCTCACAAAGCTCGCCATATCTCGTCATTGCATTCAGGCTCTATGGTTACCATTCGAAGCATGAAGGCGAATGTCTCAAGATTTTGACTGCTGATCCCAGAAGTTGATCTACCCCTCCTGAGTGAAGGATTCAGCTCTGGATTCTCTGACCCGACAAGGCTTCCCTTGTCATTCAAGCCTGATCAGCTAATTGGGTTTACAACTCCCAACCGCCGGTATTACCAGCGTGTTAGGTTCGGCAACTGTCAACACAGCGGCTGCCTTGGATGGGAGTGCCTCCCTGGAAACAACAAAGTTCTTGTAGTAAAGATTGTATTATTTGGGTGGGAGATCCTAAATTTGAGCAACGCCCATCTGATTACTTGGGATCCTCAGGTCTTCATCCCTATTCAGCAAAGCTGTTCAGAGACGCACAGCCTCAAACGAACGTCGAGCTGATCCAGGAGCTTCTTGAACTCAGTCACCTCCCACATCTTGTTGCATAGAAAAAGCATAATCTTGCTTCATACCGAAAGTACTTTTTACAGTTTCTGCCTGCTACATACTTCAACCAGAGGGAGAGTATGAGCTCCTATTTTGGGGACGATGGTATCACTTCTGAAAGCTGTACCCAGATTGGTGCTCCCTTGTTCCTACAAGGACAGGAAGGCAGTGCTTTGGATGTGCTGTGCCCGGCGTGTTTTTGGAAAATCCCGCATCCTGCCGGATGATACAAATCTACTGCCCTTCAAGCTCCAAAAACATGCGATCAGAAGCTGGGGTTTGGGTTTACGAGCGTCCTCACACAGGAAATGTTCACCTTGGCCCCCTGACATTCTAAACGACGGCCTCGGTGTCCTCACTCTCAGCCTCCGGCACCTGATAAGCATCTTCTCTGGGTATCCAAGCAGCTCCTTTACATAGGTTATATTGGGGCTATTGGGGTTATACTGGGATAATGGAGAAACGGAAAAGAAAATGGAAAATGGAAGGGTGTTATACTGTTCTTGTCAAGTTGTTGATTCCCTGCTTTGTGGTGCAAGGATCCTCTGATTCCGGCTCGACCGCAAAAATGAAACTTTTACAGCCCGGACATATCTCGCGCGGTGCATCTTCTTTTGTGGGGGGGAGCTAAAAATGACTCCCTTTTCCCATGCAAATGCTGTCAAATTCACTGTGCGCGCATCCATCTGTCATGCCAGCAGCTCGGAAGATGGGAAGAAATTGGGTTAAATTGCACTTGATACTGTTGATACTACGAATCCTGCATGCCCTGATGATACTACAGTATCATAATTCTCAAGATGTAAGGCACTTAGGGTCATGCAGGATTTTCAGTAAGGAACGGCAAAAGGATGGAAACTACTAGATTATTCAGGGTTTCGGGTTTGATTTGTGGGCGTGAAATCAGAACATGGGTTGGCTATGTAATACAACTTCAAAATCCAGCTCTAAAAGTGCGGGGAATCATATTGTATACACCCCTAGAAACCCCAGCTTCCATGTGTTGTCATAACCTCCCCCCAATATGAGCAATTTCAAACACGCCAAATAAGATACATCTACACTGTTAAACTACAGTAGTTTCCATTTTCTTTTCCATTATCCATATATAACTCCTATATAATATATTCCCGTATTCCCTAATCTTTGGCTGGCCTTGCCCAGCCTCAAATCCGTCCACCGCGGCAGGGGGGTAAGGAGCGCCCTCGTCTGGAAATGCTTCGTCCATCTTGGCGGCAAGGTCCTGGGGCACCAAGCTCATACAGATTTCTAGGGTGTGTAGAGTATAGGGTATATATGGTATGGGGTATATTGTATATATGGATTGCTGGGCAGGTCAGAGAATCAGCCTGGTGTGGGCCCTGAGGTGCTAGAGCAGTCGGGCTCCAGGGAGCCTGAAAGCCCAACTCCATTAACTTCGAGGTCAGACTTTCCTCATTTCCAAGCGACTGCCTTGTGTGGAAACTGCTGAAGTACATTCCGGTTATATGGGGATTAGATAGGGATAATGGAAAAGAAGATGGAAACTACTATATTCTAATAAGGTATGTTTAATCTGAAGTACCATGACTGTCACCCCCAATCGTGACAAGATTCCCTCGTGGAATGAAGATCCACCCTCGTGGGAAGCGTGGGACCAGCAAGTGCCTGGACCCTTCCGAGCATCCGTAATATATTACCTATATACCCCTACGTTACCCCTCTATGATGCCTATATTACCCTATTATCCACATATTCCCTGATCATCATGCGCAGGATGGCCCATAGGGTGTAAGAGACATGGGGTACAGGGCACGGGGGCTAAAAGTTCCAGAGAGCTCGAGGGGTTTTCTCTTAAACCCGGGCCTTCGACTTGGGAGTTTGCAGGGTTCACAGGAAGTGCAACAAAACCACGGGTCCCATTTAGGGACCCCACTGCTGCGGGGAATCTCCTTCAAGGTACTGTAGTACTGGTGAGGCGCCCAAACTGATTGCACATGTCAATCTCCACAAGACGATTGGGCTGCTCAGGGGGTCGTGCGTCCAGGCAGTAGGAAACACCGTCGAAAATGCAAAGCTCGGTGGGCAGTACAAGGCTCACTGCCCTTTACAGCATACAGATTACGCTCTCAGTAGATCTCCTTACATCTCGTCAAGGCTGCGGACACAAGCAATAAGACGAAGATTCAAAGCACCGGATTTGCCATTGCTGTGAACCATCACCAGGGTGAATCTTTGACTCATCTATATGGTGGTTTCCAAAACTTGGGGTCCTCCCTGTAAGGCTCTAACATGACGAAGTCTCCTCATTGCAGGGGCCCTCACAAGGAACCTCCCTAGATCCCCCTGAATAACTCCTATAGTACTCTCCTAAATAAATCACCTACAGAACCCCTTTTATGGAGTTTCGACTACAGCTCATGCCGTTCTGTTTATGGAAACTGCCACATTGGTGCAAGGCCTTGAGTTCGCGCAGCTCTGCGCTGTCGATGCTGTCCAGAATGTCCGGAGGGAAAGGAGCTGGATCTGTCAGTGAAGCACCTTCCTTGTCAGAGAGCACAGGGCCAACATCTCATATGAGCCATTGTCTAAACTCGTAGTATCTCCCTTAAAAACCTTATAATACTCCCATATAATCCCTTATATAACCTCCCTTTAAGGAGTTTAGACGACAGCTCATATGCACCACATGGAGCCTCAAGAACTCTGCTAGCTGCTAGAAGCAGAAAGTTATGCACTAGGGGATGAACTTGAAAAACATGTTGTTCCAACAGATGGGGAATACTATCACTATTACTACTGTTCTTGTCATCGTTACTATTATTGCTATTATTGGTACTATCTTCATTTGAACTATAATTGTTATTTTTGGCAATTTTCCTGTGATTCCTGACATTAGGAGGGCCTCCTCGCAGGAAGGCTGCGAGTCCCTCCGCTGTTGCTTCCGGAACTCAGCCACCTGACGCTGCAGCTCACGATCCTCAGCGCAAGCGTAGACTTTCGGATTTGTCTGTAGGACCCGAGACCCTAAACCCTAAACCCTAGATAGATCTAGATAGGGTTTAGCCCCAAGTTGCCAATACTCTATACTCCTGATTCCAGCAACCCCCAAAAAGGTAACCCATATTTTTGGCTCAGGTTGGGCGTATTACTATTACTATTACCATTACTATTACTATTACCATTACTATTACTATTACTAGTACTAGTACTAGTACTCGTACTAGTACTAGTACTATTGTACTATTATTGCTATTATTCCTACTATCTTTATTAGCATTATTCCTGTCATTATGCTTTCGTGATCTTGTTGGGCTCTCACATCTTCTGTTCCCCGAGGCTTAGCAGGTGGGGGGTTTCTCAAAATGAGGGGCACCGTTTTGGGGTCCTTATAATGAATATCGTATATTGAGGTCTATATTGGGGTACCCTAATTTTGGGAAACTTCCAGGTTGGGAAAGCAATCCATCTTCATGCTGACGCCTAGCTGGCATGATTGCAATAAAGGCCTGTCCTGCACTGCAGCAAGCGAGAAGAAAACTACATCCATCTACCGCCACACGCAGATTGAAACCCAAACCCCCAACACCCTGAACCCGAAATGCTGCAGCTTCCGTGGTCTTCCCCCCCCTCACCAACCACCAGCATAAGAGATCATAGGAGTCTCCATTGCTTCGATCTCCTTGTCAACGGCATTTTCGGCTTGCTCTGCTCTTGATAGCCTGGGCTGCTGCTAACAAATTTACACGATGAAGTTACTATCACTAGGAGATCACTGCATTTACTATATGTCCTGATACTGGTAACTTGATTTAAGCTCCTTAACATTAACAACAACCTAGTAGCAGAGCATCCGCATTGACTCCAGAAAATCGGACCTGCCAAGAAGATTGGGATCTTGCTGCTGACTCCAAAAATGACAGAGCCCCGCAAGAAAGCCCTCCTCTTCAGAACCTTCAGACCTGCCATGGAACTTTCCCACACCCTGGTTTTCCATGGCTTTCAAGCTCACACTCGTGTAGATCATGTTGTCATACATGGGTCATGATGATTCCAGAGCAGAAGATAACGGGCAAAAGACTCAGACTTTGAAAACCTCCGGTGCCTGCGTAGCCTCAGATTGGGGCTGCGCTTCATGCGGCAGGGTGCCTCGAGCGCTTGGCGGCCGGGCCTGGCAGGAACGCCCAGAAGAGCAGGGAAGATATTCCTTCACCCCGCACCCAAAAAGACCCTAAAAGCCGAGACTGCCCAAAATCCCCAAGTCGGAATACATAGCTCCCTTTCACAAGTCCCCGGCCTCCCGCTCCCGCTGCTGGCGCTGAGCACGCAGCGCTGCCAAGGAAGCCAGCTCGGCGTTCAGCGCCTCATCCTCAAGGTCTGGTTCCTCCTCGCGACGCCCTACGGCATGGGACGGTCAGGTCCACCCTGTTTGACCCGACTGTATGGCCGCATTATTGCGGTTTTGCTCTAAATGGCCCTGGCCGAGAGGACGCTCCAGCTACGGCCTGTCTTGAAGCTTGCCAGGATTCACCACACTGTTTCTCTGGCGTCTATGCTTCTGACGCAACAGTCCATTGTTAGAGGTTCCCGTAATATCGGTTACAATTAATGCTCGAAGTAAGTAAGCGGTTGCCAAAACTTGGGGATTCTGGGCCTCCCGCCAGTTTTTTGACCCAAGCCCCTAACCTAAACCCTAAACTCTAAACCCTAAACCCAAAGGCTGTCTGGGGTTTTTGTTGAAATTGAGGAGATCTGGCCGCCCAACACGGCCCTGGGCTGGTTTGAGAGGCTTGGGTTCCCTCCTCAAATCAAAGCAGCAGAAAGTGTGTGTAGAGATGGCCCATAGTCAAGGGTTTAGGGTTTAGACTCTAGAGGTCAAAGATTACAAGTAATACCGGGAACAGGAACAGCGGCTGATGGATGCTGGGCCCTATGGTCCCAAAGCGCAAGAACCTGCAGTAAGGTCTAGGTTTTGGGGCTGAAGATAGATATGCTTGTACATACGGAGCATAGCAACGACTCATCTAGGTCTGAGCTCTAGAAGTCTTGCAAGAATTGTGTGTGGCTGGCGCGAACACGACCGGCAGGGCCAAAGAACACCACAACCAAAGTCTAGAGTCTAGAGAACGTACGGAGGGTGAAAGCAAGGGGAATGTGACTCGACTGCGATGCTTCCTGCTGCGTTCCATCTCCCACGGGCACGAGAATGCTTGAAACAAAGGTTATGATTGTGGCGTAATTACCACACATGTGCATATATGTACACAGAAATGAGGTACAAGCCAAGCCCAGCTCAACCTAATGCGAGGGTACATGCAGTCCTGGGCGAGCACCACATCTGCCAGGCTCGGCATCTAAGGCCAAAGGAGAACGTTGTAAGTGTAAGCTTGATCTTTACGCATCCTTTGTGATGAGATCGCTTCAAAACTGCTGAGTGTTGCATGCGGTTGTGCTAGGCTGTGTGCGTGGGCTGCAACATGAGTCAAGTTGCCGCGACGATGCTGGCTCGAGATTTAAACGATTAAGGCTTTGACATGTCCCCTAGCACTCTCTCAAGGGCTTCGAGGTGCGGCGATGACAGGCGCAGCTTGGTATGGGTTGGAGCAACGCTTGTCGCAGCACAGGGTCTTCAGGGGTAAGCAGCCGCCATGAAGAATAAATGCCAACACGTCTTTGCAGAGTCTTTCCTTGTTTGGAAGCTATAGCACGGTTCAGAGGATCATGCTTCTAAGTCCTAGCAATGCAAGCTGGGACGGCATGGAGGCATCAATAGCACACATTCAGAATATGCTGTCATCAGTGCTTTTGAACATCCTGGAGACGGCCTCACTTGCGGGGTCTGGGGCAAAGATGTAGTCAATGTTGTCCTGAGGTGAAATGGCTGCTGCTAACAGTTGACTGCTGGCTGGGGACCCTAAAGGAACCTTGCAGACTTGGCACTGCTCTGAGGGTCGCACGACTAAGACCAGCACATCCACACCGACCTGTGCCAGCAGATCAGGCTTCCTAACTTCGCCAGTCTCTAGGGTTTAGGGCTTTGAAATTACGAGACCCTAGTGCTGTCTATGATGGTAATTCAGGAGAACCACATTGTCATCTGGCTATAACTTGGCTATGTCCCTACCTGGCAACAATTCGCACAGGCAGCGTAGCTGAATATAGTATATCATAATATATTGGGGTATATATTTGGGTTATATAGGGATCATAAATGGAAACTGCTATGGTATACTGGGGTTATATAGGGATAAAGGAAAATAGAATGGAAACTACTATTATGCATTCTCCCGCCTCGGAAAATGTCCGGCAGACGTCAGGCTTATCCAGCATCCTACAAAGCTGCGTGTGAACGCCAACATTCTGAAGGGACTATATATGGGGTTATATAATGGGGTTATATAATGGGGTTATATAAGGTTTATATAGAGGTCATATAGGGATAATTGAAAAAGCCCATGGAAACTACGTTTTACGTCTTAGGGTCTACACGGTGGTTCTCAAGCTACGGCATCGCTCCTGGTAAGGTGCTCCTTCGAAATCCTTGGCTCTTCCTTGGCAAGATGAGACAGATTTAAGCATGCTAAGTTGGGAAGGTGGGAATGGATGGACCCCAATGGAAGTCCATACATGTACTGTAGTCTAAACTCCTTAAAGAAGGTTATAGAGGGGAGCATTATGAGTGTTACTGAGGGGGATACTAGGAGTTTAGACTATAGCTCATATAATCCCCACTCCCCCCACAAAGACCACTGGCAAGCTGTCTGCTTGTTACCCATGGGGCGCGAGCTGCAGAAGGGTCCACCCCGACTGAGGCCAGGATTCTCATGAGCTGCCTTGGCGAAATAATGATATCATGTAGCAATTGGATAAGACAGAACATGATATCACGTGTAATATTAATTAGAGTGCAATGCACAATGACTCAATATGTAGGGCGCGTGTATATATATATATATATGTTTAAATTTAGGAAGCACAGAAGCAGAGACAGAGAGAGAACCTTGGATGCTGTGGTCTGCGGCATCTTAACGAACTGGACCATGAGCTCTTCCTTCTCAGTGGCCGCGACAGCAGTCACCACCTCTCGCAGAGCTCCCAGACCATGGGGTGCAGGCCCAAGTTTGCAATCTGGGCTGGGGCCGGACGTCAGACGCCTTGGGGGCCCCGGGCCAACTTGAAAGCTTGAAGCCAAGCAGCTCCAAGCAAAATACCCGAACATGATGGGTAGAAGATGCGGGAAAGAGGCAGGAGGAAGCAATCACAACGACTTCTAGATTCTTTCCTTCCGTCCTGATCAAACTTCTGAACTAAGGCGCCTCGGAGGGATTTTCCCTCCCCAGGCAACAGCAGTACGTCTCCTGACTTTGGAGGGCAACTCCAGAAGCGAGTAGCGCTCAATAAATGGTTGAAAAACGTCCGACTACATTTCTCTCATCAAGAACTACATGGAAGAGAGAGTCCTACCCCGTATCCGGAAGTATGGTATGCCCCGACAAAATGCTACTCATGTGAAACAGGCAAGTTCTGGTGCACAAGTGATGTACAGGCCTGATAGACATCCGCTTCGGAACCCTTCAGGTGGGAAAACGGAGTGGCCAGGGGCATAGCCCTGGCTGCAAGAATGTCTTGCTGGCTGGATGTTAGTAGGAATGAGGGAATGAAAAAGAAAGTGGAAACTATCATGTTGTTGGAGATTATGTGCTATTGCAGGGATCCATTCCCGTATCCCTTCCGACAACCACGAAGATAACTGTACAAAGACCAGCTATGTCTGGTTGATGGTCTCTTTACGCTTGTTTATATGACCTACAATAGCCCTTACAACTATACCTGAATACTGATCCCAGTACATCCCCAACAAGCCCCTTGAAAGAGACCACCAAATACCAGAGACTGGCTAAATGGGATAGATTTGTAAATTCCTACAAGAGCCCAAACGGGAAGTCCCCCGCAAGAAGGACACTTCGAATAGAATTCCAGCGGAACCAAGGGGTTCCTAGAGGGTCTGTCCTACTGTCGAAGCCTAAATAGTTGACAATATTGTGGTCCCAAAGTCCATGTATGATCTATCGTCTAAACTCCTACAAGTAGCATCCCCCTTACAACCCCAATACTGCCCCCTATATACTTCCCTTATGTAACCCCCTTTAAGGAATTCAGACTATGGCTCATGTAATTATGGCACAGGGTGCCCGGAATCTACCTGAGAGATTCAAGCCAGCTTTTGCATGGCGAAGGTCTCCAACCAATCTGGAACTGGCAGCTGCCCAAGGCGTTCCTCCAAAAAACATGGGCTACAGTCTTAACTCCTCAAAGGAGGTTATACAGGGGATTGTATAGGGGCCATGATGGGGGTCATTGAGGGGGATACTATGAGCTTAGACAATGGCTCACAATATGAAGGTTCTCAATAGCATCAACTTAGGGTTTCTGGGTGGGGGGAGTTCAGGGTCTGTAGAGTTTGAGGTTTAGGATCTACAGTTTGGATGTGAGGTCTGCAGTTTTGGGGTAGTCTAGGATGTGGGGTGTAGGATGTATGGCTGGGAGAATGATGTGCCCAACAAACAACAACGGGTTTCAACATTGTTCCCGTGTCCTGGATGGCGTCTATGGTAAGGTCTTTCACCTTTGGTCGGAGCATCTGCCACGCTGTGGTCAGACCTTGAGGAAATACAACAGAAAGACCCTAAAATGTGGGATGCCATTTTTCTTTACCCAAGGAATTGGGCAGGCTTGAAGGGAGGGATGATAACTAAGCCGTGGCATAGAAATGACTATCCGTTTGGGAATGCTAGGAAGGTTGCAGACATGAATTCGGTGGATAATCATGTCAGAGAAACCTGTTGCACAGAGCGTCGCCACCCAGCTATTACGCAAGTTGGCAGTGATGGTGATGCCGAACAAATGCTGCTGTTGCTCATCAAAGGCCTGGCAGCTTTAAGGGCTGATATATTGGGTTATATAGGGGACTATTATTGGGCTTATTTAGGGTAATGGAAAAGAAAATGGAAACTACTGTAATGGGGTTATATAGCAGGGATATTATAGGGATGTCATAGGGGTTATATAGGGATAATGGAAAAGAAAATAGAAGCTACTGTAAAAGCCGGGCGCCGGCAATGTTGTCTGATGGGGATACACATGCTGCGCCAAACTGGCATATGGGAGTTTCCAAATGAGGGGGCCATTGAAAAGGCACGTAGACTTTTTGGTGGACAACCTTTTTTGGAAATTCTACAAGGACTGGCAAGCCCTGAACCCAAAAAATGCCGTCCTCTTACAAGTATTCAAATACAGGTCCCATCATACAAGCATTCATGATCCAAGTTTGCCAGGTAGAATTCGAAGGACACTTATATAACCCCTATAATATCCCTATATAACCCCGTTAGAGTAGTTTCCATTTTCTTTTCCATTATCCCTATATTCGTGTTGCCGAGATGCCTCAACTTTTCGTCTTCGAGCAGGGAATTCACCTTCTCCACCTCCACCGATTCGCCTTGGTCTTGGGTGACTATAATTGGGGTTATATGAAACTACTATAGGGATTGTGATGGAAAATAAATGGAAACTACTATAATGGAGAATCAAATGGACAAGAAAATGGAAAATGAAACGGAAACTAGAAAATGTGTGGGGGTTATAATAGTGGGTTATATAGAAATAATGGGAAAGAAAATGGAAGCTACTGTAGCGGGTCTATATATAGGGATATTATAGGGATATTATTGCGCTTATATAGGAATAATGGAAACTACTGCATTATAATAGGGTATACATTGGGGTTATATAGGGATTATATAGTGTGAATCTAAAGCAACGCAACTACCTCCTGTAATTGATAGTCAATATGCCATCATGGTACTATGCTGGCCGAATTTATATATCAGCAGGCCAGGGCACTTAGCAAGGCATCGTTTCTGGCGTCGGTCAGGATGCGGGCGTCGCGCTCCAACATCTGGTTGATTGCTATGCATGCATCCAGAATGTTGAACATTGTGATGGTCAGCGCAGTTATGAGAATGATCGTCCCCGCAAGCCCGGCAGTGAACTGTGTGTCATGCACGAACCAGTCCAGAAGTCCTGCGATCGTGATGGAGCAGAGGAGGAGCGCTGTAGTGGTTGCAGCAACATCCATACCGGCCGATTCATCCACGAAGTCGAGTTGTAAGAACCTCCGAACTCTCCACCAAGTATGGACGTCCTCCAACTTGGTGAGGTCTAATGTGCCAACGTCACCTAGGAATTCCCGCACATACTCCACATTCTCTACATCAGCGGCTCCATGCTCATCACCGTTGAGTGCACGTATGAGGCTCGAAAGTCGCCTCTTCTCCCTTGCACTCCAGGACTCCACGTTTGCTTGCTCAGTCTTGGCAAGAAAGACAAGCAACCGGCTGGCATTCTGTCGAAAGCTCTGCGTTGTTCGAAGTATGCCAGAAATGAACTTGTACCACTGCCCTCCAAAGCAGGCCCACCAAGAGATGGCACACCAAGTCCCATAAAGGTAATTCGAACCATCCCAGTAGGGACACTTTGTGAATCTCTGTCCATTTGTCACAGGACTTTTTGATGGCATCCTTTAAGTGGTCCTCTTCACACAAGCATTTGAACATGGCCTGCCTGCAGTTCGCGGCAAAGACTGGCATCAAGGCAGCTGCCGCGGTTGAGGCTGCAATCACCAAATAATGCCACCACGGGATGTGCACTTCACGCAGCTTGGACTCAAGATCAGCGGGAGTTGCCTCGAACTGCGTTTCTACGCCCAGCTGAACCAAGAATTCTGACGCACGATGGGTGGCAACCTTCTTCGGCTTGCGCTGCAAAGAGGCACTGTCCTTGCGGAATTCTTTTCGAGCTTTCAGCTTATGCATGGACACATGGGCACCTGTATCAAGCGCTTCCACAACCAGTACACGCCAGAAGAGCGAACCGATCCAACATGCTTGTACGACCAGCGTGGCCTGAAACACTTGTGCAGCAAGGGGCAGCTGACCTTGGTCTACCAGGAAATATGACAATAGGCAAGTCTTTGTGCTCTCATACTGCATGACCCCGACCATCAGCCACAACAAGACTTCATTCAACGCACCGCAGAAGTTTTCACAGTGGAATGTTGGCCGGACGGCGTATTTCCACATCCAAACGACTGCGAACACACACCCAACGAATGGGAGCGCACAGCAAACGGCGCACAACGAAGACAGAGCCACATCTTGCCATTTGTTGTCAATGTCCACCAGGGATAGTAACTCTTTGTCACCCAGGTATGCCTCGACCTTGACCTCCGTCTTCTTCTCGTCTTCCACTCGTGAAGCTCGATTGCTCCGGCTTGGTCCACACTCCTCATCTGGGTCTAGGGTTAAGGGCTTAGGGCTGAAGGTTTAGGATTCAGGGTTTAGGATCTAGGATTTAGGGTTTAGAGGACTGGTCACACAAGTGGACCTGAGTACTGACCTGGAAGGGCTAGGTACCGGACGTTTTAGGTCCCAAATGCTCTGCATATTGGACCAGGGAAGAAACTCTTATACATCACCATGGAACCCCAATATGAACCGTTTTCTTGTTTCTTTTGCATGTGATTCTCGTTTGTGCCAGACCCTGAACCCTGGATTCCATTTCTCATTTCCCATATTCTGATGTTTTTGATTCTCCATGATTGGGGCTTCTGCCTCAACCCTCCCTAAATCCTTAATCCTAAATACCCTAAACCCCAAATCCTAAATCCTAAATTCCCTAAACCCCAAATCCTAAACCCTAAACCCTAAACCCTCAACTCAGCAACCCAAGGATCCGACTCAACAAGCCTGAGAGTTTCGCCTTCGCCTCCCATGGCTCAGATCCCTGCGGCTGACAAGAAGGACACTACCTGAACTCCCCGAAAAGAAGATTTAGGGTGTATAGTCCAGATAGAATAGGGCTTTGGGTACATTATGATAACATCCCCATATACCCCATATTCTATCTACTTAAGGGGGACTGTAGGTAAAGGAGAATGTCCCTAAAGCCCCTATTTAACTGATAGGCTGTTGTTGTACAGATTGTGGGGAGGTCCAATTGGTCCCAGCCTCTTGTCCTGAAGGCAGAATGGCAGCGGAACCCCTTCCCTTCCACTCCTCTACGCATGCTGACTATACATCCAACAGTTTAGGCTGTTGCCTCTTTGCACTCCGGGCATGGAAAAACACGCTCCCGCCCAAGCCTTAAGACTGGCAGAGCGAGTTCGTCCGTATCTGTTTTAACGGTCTAACGTAATATTGAAGCAGTTAGACCCCCAATAAACCTGTGGGCCACACATGCACGACTTGCTGCGTGCGCAACCCAGAGAAAAAATGAAGCAGTGCTGCAAGCTGACTGGGAGCAACTTTCATGCGCCGTTGCAGCGCTCCCCGCGCTCTGTAGGAAAGGGAGCGCAAAGGAAGTTCACCAGCATAATGCCGCTCACATGGTTCGATATGTCTTTAACGTTATAAGAAAAGGCCGCATAGAAGACCACTCAAAATCAGAATCTACATTCCCCCAGGCCTCGCAGAGCACACCGATCAACATATTCCTCAGCTGAGCTGGTGCGGGGTGAATGTCTGATCTCAAAGCTGCCAACGTGCTCATCTGCCTTACGATTTGGGGAAGCTCAGAAGATGGCCGATTGCTTCTGGGGTGACAAAGCCCAACTGTGACATCAGAACCGAGAAGCATGATCGTCAGCGATGCGAGGAGCACGAAGAAGTAAAAGACCTTTTTGCAGCTTCTTAAAGCTGCGCAGGCAGGCGCTGATCATGAATCTTCTCTCAGGGTCTAAGTACATGAGAGGCCTCACGAGACAGGGTTGGTGTTGGGAATTCGGAAGGTTCTGATCCCTGGGCTACGCCACTGGCTTCGCATGCTGCCATGGCTCGACGACCAGAGCAACGCTCTCTGCCTCCAGAGCACGAACCACCTGCGCAATGGCAAAACACCCAAACTGCTTTTAGCTTGAGCAACTGCTCTCACCTACATGCGTTAGAAAAAAAAAATGTCCCAAGGTTTCAGCCAAACTTGTGGGACAAGTTCTGTGCAGATCACAAGTGGCATGACATCCTCCCGGGGACCCAACTGCGGTGATGCCGTCCAGCAGCGTTCCAAAAACTGGCAGAGTTTCCAAAGGACAAATCCCACTCTTAAAGGGGTCCGTGATTCCACGCTTCCAAGCAACTCACGTAAACAAATGCCCACATAGCACTCACCGTGTCGTGGCCCCACTTGGCAATTCACATGCTGGGCAGCAAGCGCGTCAACGTATGCATGGATGCAATGACCTCAGCGCTCGCCAGCAACAGGTGTGGACACCCTGCCTGCAAAGCCTGCAAAACAGCCAAATTTTCTAGGAGCCGTCACTAGGTCACTGGGCATCGGGGCCGTTGGGAAGTACTCTCTCCCCACAGAGGTACCATCAGTGATTTGCCTGCGCACTCAATCGGCAAATGCGAATAACGTGCTACGGACCACGGCAAGAAGTGGGGCGGGTGAGACTTTGAGATTTGCAAGGGCAAGTCTGTGCATTGGCTGAACCTGGTGGAGGCACGTCCTTTCAAAGATTTCTCAAGACGGTGGACCTATACAGCCGCTCGAAACCCACCAAACCATGGCAACGTCTTTCTTCGCCGTAAAAATCGAGTCTTGCCTGGGTATTCTCCCACGAGCTAATGTGACCCAATACAGACAGACCGCAATATACCCAGTGCCTAGGGACTCCCAAACAGGCGTCCCAGATTCTTCCTAAGCCTCATATAACACACAGCCACCTCCTCTCAGAAAGACAGTAGTCCGCATAAGCTGCTTTTGTGATGTCATGTTAGTTTGGACAACAATGAATCTCTACTTCAGCCTACCATGCGCAGTCTAGAGACATCACAGCAAAAGTGCAGACGTCATGCTTGCCCTGGAGGAACTTCCCATTCCCTTGCCCCTTGGCCTGAAGATGATCCCGAAGAGGTAGGTGACCAAGCAAAGGAGCATCAAGGTGAAAGCTACTGGCCCTCAGAACTCGCGCAGAGCTTGTGCATAGTCTGTGAAGTGCATACTTACCCGCATGAGGTCCATGTCTAAGGCTTGCTCGAGCTGCCGCACTGATCCCCTGCATCCACACATGGCTTTCCGAAAAGCTGCTAGGCTCCTGCTAGATGACTGTGCGATTTACATCAACTCATCAGAACACGCTGACTCACACCCCGTGCTTGACCCACATCCTCCTCCCCACATTCACCCTCACCTCCTCACCCCACAGAATCCACAAAAGTCGCAAACAAGGCTAGGGCCCTCCTGCCACACATATTGCATGACGGTAAAACAGAAGCAGCCGTGAACAGTCACAGCAGTGCTGGCATCGCAGCTGTATAGCCCTCATATAATCCTATATACCTCCCCTAAACCCTAAACCCTTCTATAACCCCTATATGTAACTTCTACCAAACTATCTATATTTATATGTGTATCTCTCTCTCTCTTTAACCTGGCTCTGGCATGGCAGGTTGGAACTCCGGCCTTCAGCAAAATCAACCTGCAGCTCCAGTGGCAATTTTGCCACTAATAGCAATAGTAATAATAGTAGTAATCATCATACTAATAGTAGTAGTAGTAGTAGTAGTAGTAATAAGAATCGTTGTATGGTTGACTTGTAAAACCCACATCAATGCTTACAATTGTATCTTCCCTCTCTCCGTACAGCTCAAAAATTACGGAAAGGGGAGGTAGCGGGAACATACGGGCTTTAGTCTTAACTCCTTGTATCCCCCTTAATAACCACGATAGCGCTCCCCTATAAAATCCCCTATATTACCCTCTTTAGAAAGTTTAGACTATAGCTCGCTGGTCGGCGCGCCGCAGGCCCTAAATACATTGAGCGCTTTGCTCGGTTTCCCAAAATTAGGGGTATCCTTTTTGGGGCGTCCCAACAATAAGGATTGTAGTGTTTTGGGGTCTGTATTTGAGTCCTGCTACTTAAAGAAACTACCATTATGCTATTCTGTTGGCAATCTTCACCCTAAATCTATATAACTCATTAGTATCCCCCTTAATAACCCCTATAGTAGTCCCCTATAAAATCCTCTTTATCACTCGCTTTAAGGGGGGAGGGAATTGTCAGCATGGCTTGAAGCATGTGAAGATTTAAAGCATGGTAATGTTAAACTTCTTGGCTTATTGGGAAAATATTAGGGTTATATAGGGGTTAGATACCCCAATAATGGAGAATCAAAAGAAAAGAAGCTTAAAAATGAAATGGAAACTAGGGAATTTATTGGAGTTATATTAGGGTTATATAGAGGTTATATTGGGATAATGGAAAAGAAGTGGAAACTACTATGTTATAGTAGGGTATATACAGTGAAAACTACTATTTAGCGTTTAGGTTTGGGGCAAGCAGCCTGCTGGATCAGTTTTTGTTTGCTTGTTGTCCTCCAGCCATCAAGTTTACGGAAACCATCTTCATATGAATCTTGCACAACATCAGCTGTGTTGCAATGTTATTAGTGTTTCTTGATTTGGTGATGGCATTGTTTGTTCAATCTGAGAATGCTCGGGCTCAAGCAGTTCCGGCATCAGCTGTAGCAAGCGGACCTCTGATGGTTGGGGCGAATGGAAAATGGTAATTTTCGTGAATAATGGGGCCCCAATGCAGATCTCAAAATACTATAGTCCTTGCTATAGGGGCCCCCAAAAAGGGCACTCCTAATTTTGGGGACATGAGCAGTCTACTTGTTTGGGCAGGCATCCTGGCAGGAGAAAATAACATGCTTGGCAGATGCTTTCTTTGGGCCCCTTATTTTTGAAAAATTGCTCCAACAATCCATTCCAAGCATAGCATGGGGGGTGGCCGCATACCCTTTTCTTGCCAGATGTTGTGCTCCAGCTGCGTCGGATACTGAAAGGTTGTTGCCGGAGCGTTGTGCACCAGCTAGAGGACTTGAAACTTACAACCTTTTGCCAGGCCGGATCATGCCTGATCAGGGCGCTTTCACTGCGCCGGTGGGCCAAGCAAGTATAACATGGGAGTGTGGGATGCCACATCACGAACGTTGCCCAACAACAAACTGTTCAATTTCTGGCGTCAAGATGCATCATCCCAGGATTGATGGCTAGGGCTTGTGTCCACTCAGTGCAGAACGATTGAAACCAGCTACCTCCAACTAATGAGCAGCAACCTGCGTGAAATGCTACGACCCCACAATGGCTGCCATAGATCCAAGTTGCTATGCAGGTAGGCAGGCAATTGCGAGGTAGTACCACAACTACGCATAATAACACTCATGCAAGTCATTAGTCTGGTTAGTGTCATGATGATGAATCTTTTTGTGTCCTGTTTAGTGCCCTTGGTGTTGCCATGCTGGGCGCACGGCCATACGCGCCATGCGGGAGATGCGAGTGACCCGAACAATGCGGATGACAGCCACCTGGGGATGCAAAATGACCTCCACCCCAACCCTTGCTACCTGAACAGTATCAATGTTTGATTTTTCCATTGTTTTACAGCGTTTTTGCATATCTAAGTCAAGGACATATCAATACTGGAAGGCGGCTTGACACACACGCAGTTCTTTCCATATGCAACGACAAGACCAGTCAGCCATTTCAAGAAGAAACCAGCGCGCAACCCCATATAAGATTTACCTTGACTTGAAGATCACTGAAGCGAACACTTAGGCTGGGCAGCAGGAGGCTGCGGCTGGGCCAAAGCCAGCTTCTTGCAATTGCATGAAAATCCTTGTCCTTATGATTAGGACCCCCAAAATGGTACCCCTAATTTTGGAAAACCCCCATATCATCTTTGCTGTTGTTCCATTCTGGTTTTGCCAGGTTCGTCTCTGAAGTTGAGGTTAGGGTGTAGGGTTTAGCATGTTTATGTGTTTTGCTTGCGTATGGTTCTACATGGGATGGCGGACCTGCCGTAACTAGCGGGCCCGTCCTTTCATATTTCTTATACTGTAGTGCATCCCCACCTGGGAATTTCCAGAAGTTTTACGACTATTATTAGTAGCGTTGCTATTCTTGCTGTATTTTGGTGTAGAAAGGGGGCCCTGTAATGAGCCCTGTAAGAAGGATTCTGGCATTCTGAGGTTGGGTACCCAAATCGTCTCTGGGGTTCAGGACAACCCTCATGATACTAGTAAGGATGATCGCATTTTGTTGTAGATACGGGAATCCCTGTGTTTGGAACCTTTCTTGCTTTGCGCAGCCAGAGCAAAGCTTTCTGTCTGGTTGATGTCAGCATCTTGCTCACAACAAGTAAGCACAAAGCTACTACCAAAAATGAGATAATGAGCCACATAATAGGGTTGTATAGGGCAATGTAGGGTTATATGGGGTTCTATGGCGTTATATAAGGCTGCGAAAAAATAAGGACCCTAATGGCTTCAACCACCAACATTAGCAAATGGCAGAAAGTTGCCAACCCTCGGGTTGGAGAAAACGCATGCAAACGGCCCCCAGAAAGAGCCCCGAAACTCTCGGAAATTAATTGTAATTGCAATATAGCAATTGTAATATAGCGAAATGGTCATGTAGTAATACAGTGATATAATAGTGCAGTTACTCTGAGCCATTCGAACATTTGCCAACAATGGAATCCTTACCATGAGCAACTCCCTGAAGAAGGACCCCCCCGATCTGAGTCATCCATCGCTTACCGCATAAATAGCTGTAGTTTCCATGTTCTTTTCCATTATCCCTATATACCCCCAGTATAGTCCCTATCATCCCCATATAATCCCCATAGTGTCCATGTTCTTTTCCATTACCCCTATATGACGCATCTTACCTTATATTACCCTATATTACCCTTTTTGAAACGAAGCGCATTGCTGATGCTTGCGGCATCTCCTCCAACAAGCAGAACAACCACGGACACAACCTGGCACTTTCTGAGAATGGAGGGCCCAGGGTCCCCAGTGATAGATACAACAGAATATGGGGATGCTTAGTCAGGATTGTATGCAGCCGCAGCGTGGATAGCTCTTTCAACTTGGTGGATTGCCGGCATGAATCCTTCGTGACCCCAAGTAACAAGTACCCCACGCTTTTGGGAACAATGGGAGCTTAGTACCGAAAGGTCATGCAGGAATTCTAGCATCAACCGTAGCAATTCCTCTTATACAGTCAAGATGCATGGAACCTGATGATAGGCACCCCAGAAGGGACCCATGCTATTTAGAAGCTGCCCCACCTAACTGGAGCATGCATGCACTGCCTCCATCAGAGACTTAGCCAGTATTAGCAGAAGTAGTAGCAGAAGTAGTAGAATATAGTCCCCCTTACGTAGATAGAATATGGGTTCGGGTACACTCTAAGAAGATCTCCATATACCCCAACTTCCATCTACTTAAGGGGGACTATAACATTAAACATAAGAAGAGATGTGGAGTGCAGCCTGGAAGCCCAAGTCTCGGTTATCATGAGCACCACCAGAATGGTGTCCAGGATGAACCAGGAGTCTCGAAGGCAGTTCTGCTTGTACCTACACTCATTTTTACCTGCAGAATTTAGTGGCTTATGGGAAGTAAGTGGGGGTTGGCACAGGTAGGGGGGGGGCCTTTCTTATAATCCTTTCAAGGCGAGGACCGCAAAAACCCAAGTCAGCTTATAATTGTCCCGCTGTCTCGACGTGTTTAGGATTTGGTCATTTCCCTAAACAGAGGGGGACCCCGATGTCGACCCCAAAATACTATTAGCCTTGTTGTTGGGACCGCCGAAAGGGTCCCCAAATTCTGGGAAAACCCCTGTTTCACAGTCAAGCAGCCGAAATCGGTGTTAGGATTTAGGGCAGCATGAACGACGAATAGGATGGCCATTGCCCCCAGGCCCTATATAGAAATCATGGCATATTAGGGTTTAGTTTAATTATGTTGTGGGCTTTGGCTTTAGGGCGATTTGCCTGCAAGAGCTATGCCCCCAAAAAAATGCCAAACCCCTCAAGTGCAGTCCAGCGCGGCACTTGAAGGCCATGAAACGGAACAGCCACTCGACTCCGAAGTAAATGCAGAGGGAGTTCTCTACAACCTGAGCTCTGAGAGTCCAGCCAGGCTTGGGCGTCTGAAAACTATGCCTACTAATAGTACTAATGATGGTGGCAAGAACAATATTGGTAACAATAAGTACATGAATTGTAATGGGAATAATCATGAGGGTAAGAACTGTAACACAATAATGGCATAGCAACAGTAGGAAGCGGTGTGCAAAGTCTCTGGCCACGAACTCTATGTCTGCCGTCGCCAACGTCGGTTCCATGTTGAACTCCTTATCATCTCAATTTGCGGCTTTTATGATGTCACTTGCAAGCACACTGGTAGACTCCACTTTGCAATGGCGCGGCAAGCTTGCAGGTCACAAGAGGACCGGGCAGCATCGATCGCAATCCAGATCAGGTTGAAAGCGATGACGACTGGCATGGCTGCAGATGTCTGCTATGCATAGCAAGGCCAAGATTCATGGGTAGACATCCTGGTCAGATGTCAGGAAATGCATGCCGCTTTGTAGGAGCGGCATTGAGCAATCTGAACAAAACCCTACACGGCGGAACAAACGAATGTACGTTCGAGCTGTTGCGCTGGAGCTGCGATCTATGTTGCCGGATCAAGCTACAAGACTTCCAAAACGAAGTCACATCGTACGTTCAGAACTATGGCTGCTGTATGTAACATCTAAAATCCTGGCTGTGAATTTCTAACGTCCCAGGCACTCAGCTATACACACAAGTTGGTTTTGCTCAATCAAGCTCATCCTTGCAGTAGCACGCAAATACATAGGATGCCTCCATGGCAAAGCCTCTACAAAAGCAGGTGGTAACAGCAACAATATGAATAATAGTCATAATAACTATACTAGCAGGACTATACAAAGTACGTATACTGGTAATGGTAGTAGAAGTAGTACGTACTAAGAGTAATAGCTATTGCTATACCTTGAAAGAGGCCTTCAACGTACTTCACTAGGATTTGTAGCAAGGATTTGCACAGACTGGCATGTCTCGCTGGGGAGCGCGGGAAGGAAGATTTTACCTACGAGTGACTACATGCTCCGCCAGCTCGCGGCCCTTATATTTGATGTTATTTCCTGAGAGCTTACAATGTTATTCAATCTTGGAACACGACAACTCACCAAAGAACATGCCAATAATTTTCTCAACCAATCTCGTTCAATCCGTGGCACCTATCTACTTCCCAATTAAGCGCTGGTTTTAGAGGGAAAATACCGACGAGATTGGTAATGTGCTGCTTTCCGCAAACAATGGTGGCTGCTCATGACTCAAATTACGGTTGTGGGATACTTTTTATGTCGTTTGCTGAGACTCTGGAGAGGCTTTTACACACAAGTTGCTGGGAGTTTTTCTCAGTGCAAAGACTTGCATCTTTCGCGCATGCAAACCCAAGCAGAAACCCTAAACAGCGCGAACTCCAAACCCCCTAAATTCTATAGCCCCCCTTGAGTAGATAGAATATGGGGTATATGGGGACCTTATCATAATCTACCCAAACCCATATTCTATCTACATAAGGGGGACTATAGGCCTAAACCCTAAAGTTAAAGCCATGCCAGCAGCACGCAGGGTCAGGTTGGCAAAGAAAGGATGGCGCGCCACCCTTTGAGCGAATCCTGTCCTTGGCCCGACGCAGTACTCTGTACATAATGTCTCTCCCGTGAATCTTCTTCAGTTGTTTCTATAAAGATATTTTGACAACACCTTTCGAAACCCATGCCGTCAAAGAATGCAGCTTTGATATCAAACTCCATCACGAACGGTCGAGGCGCTTTCCGACCGTCACTGAGGTGGAAACTCATGGTAGTATTGCCGCACCTTTTGACAAAGGCGTGCATGTTAGCTGAGTGGAAACCATGATCGCTCGTAGCTAGGCTGCTGCTGTCGAAGACTTGTTATCAGGTTGTTACATGTTGGTACTCTGAACGAAGCCTCGGTTGCCCATGTGTCCACTTCCGAATGTATCCACATGCTCAAGTTGTTACAAAACGAAGCCAACAACCGACCGTCACTGCGTGCATCCAAAAGGCATCGTACTCCCTCTTGAAAGCCTGGGCGTGGATGTGCTCCTGCCAAGTGAAGACAATCTTAACTCTCGCAGGCGGGCCGTGCCATGCGTCCAACATCTCTGCTGTCGCTTGTCAAGGGCTACAAGTCAATCTCGGTTCTGATCTGAGGCCTCGGGGCACGCATGTGGGAGCTTAAAGAATGCAACTCCGCTTTGAGAGTGATACGGACTCTAGTTTGGGGATATACAAGGGACCACCATTGTTGGATACCCATGTTCTATTTGGGTTCAAGGACCTGGCAAGCATGATGTAGGACCACTCCCCAGGCTTGACAACACCGCGGCCTCCACAGCAAACATGCTCTTCAATAAAGGCCTTGTAGCTTCAATGCTGCAGCAGGTCTTTTTTTGCCATTCGAGCTGTAAAAACAAGTCATGGGTAGAAAACTACAGATGCCCAGCTGTCGATGCTCATTTTTGATCAAGTGTTGTCCATGTCTCCAGTCGCGGTTCCCACATGAGAGAGTTTCCCGAATGGGGGGGCCCAATTTAGCCCCTGCATATTGACTCTTGTCATAAGGAGTCCCAAAACAAGCTCCTGATTTTTGGAAACTGCCAGCCGAATAGGTGCACTTCACGCCGCGCCAGCGGTGCCTCATGCCTTTGTTCGGCAAAGCACACGGGTTAGGCGGATTAGCGTTGGGGATTCTCAACTGCTCTCACTGGATGCACCCTTTGGTTTGAGAATAGCCTTCTGAAAGTGGTGCCCGCCATTTACCACGCCTGCAGTGCTTGACTTAGAGCCACCAGACTTATAACGAAGAGTGACGGGAATGTCGCGAACCAAAGAGAATGAAAAGAGGGTAAACATCGGAACCGCAAAGGGAATGTCATGAACCAGAGAAACCGGTATCGGAACCGAAAAGATGAAATGTCCGAACTAGAAAGCTCATAAGGCTCGTGTCTCGAACCTGGAGAAAAAACAGAATCATGAAAATCAAACATCGGAACCGGCAAAAGCCAAAATTCTCTTGAAAGTTGGAACACTGCGGAGAGCCGGCGCAAGAAATGTTCCTATGGCCACGCCTCTTGATCTCTTAGCATGCTGAGAGAGGTGGATTGTTGCAAAATGTACCTATCACCATGCCTCATTCGCCTTCTTGTTGGCTCACCTTGTTGTTGATTCCTGAAGATTTGCTTCACGGTTCGTGAAATGGACGTTCCGGTTCGTTCGTGAAATTCGCGGTTTTGTTCGTGAAATTTGCCTTTTGGGTCGTGTAATTCGGCCAGAAGTTCGCGTCATTCGATCTTTCCGCGATATTCGATGACGGAAAGTGATGTTGAAGGAGGGGGACCGGGGACAGAATAGACGGGCCACCGGCTTGAGCTATGATTACTACTACTATTACTACTACTACTACTACTACTACTATTACTATTACTATTACTATTGCTAGTACTATTACTAGTACTATTACTATTACTATTGCTAGTACTATTACTAGTACTTTTACTATTACTATGCGTACTATGATTGCTAGTAACAACTTCATTACCATTATTACTTTTACTACGTAGTGCACCCTGCACCAAGCAGGGCAAGTCGAGCGACGAGAATGGATGCGACTAGCACGTCCGGTAGACCAAGTGGGCAAAATGGGCGGCAACAATAATGATTCTTGCCCGCGCTCGCAGCGCACTAGTATACTTGTTCTTCTTCTTGTTCCTGTTACTGCTCAGCCCCTGAGCTGGAGTCTCCCCCCAAATGAGAGACCAAGCGCCCAACTACTTTGGACGAAGCGATCTGAAAAGTTCGACCACATTTGGCCAGTCCTTCATTGCAGCTGCGTCGAAGAAAATCTCACGCTTCCTGGCATTTTCTTAGAAGGCGTTGCCTCCAAGTTCTCAATCTTGCTTCTTGGCAGCGCAAATCTGTTCAACCAGATCAATGTAAACAAAGCTTTCAAGCCAAACCAGTGTCTCCAAAGTATTGACTGCTCTTGGCTCCCTGGTCGAGCTCACGTTCAAGCTTTGGGTTCAACCCTCAACTGCTCGCGAGCTTGGGTCTGACATGCATGCGCGTTCACAGACCCTATGAGCGTAAAGCTCCCAGGCTCACAGCATGCGGCACTCAAACCGACGGATAAAGCATATCTTTTCACGGGCTGCAACACCATCGACTCTCAACACATGCCAGCTCTTCGCTGCATCATCACCTTTCAGGCTTGCAGGCGAGTGCAAAGAAAAGGGGCAAGCTGAGAACTCAGGAAATGTCAGCTGACGTGAAGCTGCTATTTGGGGCTCTGGCGCCGAAACTTTCGCCTGTGTGAGTGAGAGTGGGACTGGACGAATGCGATTGGCGTTCCCAAGTGCCAGGCACGCTGCTGGGGCGAGAGCCGCGACCTTTGCAAGTCCGCAAATATCATGCAAGGTAGCATCTCTATTCATGCTAGCGTTCCCACACCGCACAAATGACTTGTAGATGTTCAAAGCGGGCTGGAATGGCTGAACTTAACAGCTTCTTAGATGCTGTCCCTGCTGTCTACATTGGACGTGCCACAGGCAAAGTCGAAAAGCCAGCTCAGCTACACTTAAGAACTTATCCTTGCGACAGCTGGCCCCTAGCGCCCGTTGGAAAAGCATCGCTGATTCAGTATAAGAGTTGCAAGTATGCATGCGTCGCCATAGTCGTAGCGCATGCAGGAGTAATGACAGTAACGTATCAGAGCATTGCAGTGTACCCCTGTCATGTTTTTGCAGTGTCGATTCTTGTTGTGATTGGCTAGCATGTGGTTGATTGCCAGGCACAAGAGGGAAGCGGCAACAGGGCTCACACTCAATCTCGGCTGCGATAGCTCTGAGGCTGACCTGGCACATCGTAGCTAAGAGCACTCTTGGCAATCACTGGGTTGCTGTTAAGGAACTTAGCTTAAGTTACTATATTGGGGAAACCATATCGATTACTATATATATATATATAGATCCATTATGGCAACTGAATTTACGTTCCTTAACAGCAACCCAGAGAAGCAGGTGACAAGCAGCAGCTAATGCAAGGAGCATCGCGCTTATGCAGGCTGAAAGGCCCTCTAAGCTTCCGACCGAGATATTCCGGGTGTCAGCGTTGGCGGCGTTGGCGGCGTTGGTGAAGGAGGCATCAAGAATCCTTGACTTAGGGTTTAGGGTTTAAGGTACAACTCAGAACGCTTCAGGCAGAGCGCAAGTCAAAGACTTGGACATGATATGGGCTATAGTCCACACTCCTGGTATCCCCCTTGATAACCCCCATAATAGTCCCCTATGTAACCCCCATTAAGGAGTTTGAACTATAATGATCTCATGCACAACTGAGAAGCCGGCGCTGTCCCCTCTCGGCATGGGGCTTCTCGAAATCACCAGCTCTTGGGCTTGTGGTCAGGGCTTGGTTTGAAAATGCTGGGATACTTCTTAATTGAGTTACACCCACAATAAATCACTTGTGATACTTGCAAATACGAAGGTAGCATTAAGGAAAAGCAACTCAGTTGCGCGCTGGTGTTTTGCTCTGTTCCTCTACTTGAACAAACATGCTCCCGTGCTACCCTCTCTAAATCTCTTGAATAGGTGTCCGGAGGTCAGGTCCAGCCATGTCAAAAATGTGACAGCCAAAGACAAAGGCAAACACGACACAGATGGCCTTGAACGTCATACTCTGCGTTCTTCTCTGTGTCTTCCATGTAATCAGCCTGCTGCATCACCGCCCACCCGCTCTCATGGCCGCGCCAGAAGTACGCTTCTATTCAAAGCACAATGCTCTTCACTGACAGAACCACTTGTTTCCCTGAGTCTTCGTGCAAAGGGCTGTCGAAGAGGCCCGTCCACAGCGACCTGATCACGGGCGAGAAATTCTGACTGCTCAATCTTCTCTCTAGCGAAGAACGCGCAGGGCGTGCCACCTCTGACATTAAGCTACCGTCATGGGCGTATTTGCATCTAGATCTACATATGTCTATATATGTAGCAATGAAAATTCTTCCCTCATTTTAGTAACTGAGATTAGCTCAACCTGAGGCTCCCGCCAAGAAACCCTGTCCACCTGGTTCTGTCGCATGTTGCCACTCGACCTTGGATCCCAGCTGCTACTCGCACGACTATCACTACTATTGATACTATTGGTACTGCTATTACTACTATGCCACTGCTTCTGGGCATGCTGCACGCACTTCACGATCATCGATAGCATAGACACCAGCACAAAGACCTTGGATGCTGCAAGTGGCACAAGTGGTCCATGGATGCATTGCCAGCCAAACTCAGCAAAGCTGCGATTCACAGAGTGCTGGGCGGCTACCTCAGCTGACCATGGCAGGTTCTTACCCGAAGCACTGAAGTCTGCAAGAACCCTACGTCTTTGTGATGCCGCAGGTAATACGCGACGTGCTGATCCAGCAGGTCCTGAGCGTCACAGACACCATCTACCTGCTGGTAATCCTGATTTCGCCGCTTGCACGCTCCTCAGGGTCTGCGTCGTATGCTGCAAACTTCCTGACCCAGGGCACTCTAGCCGCTCTGTTGCGTTCTCTCACTGAGGGCTTCGGCTTCCCAAAGTCAGACATCCGTGAAACGACAACTGAAGGTCTCCTACCCCCACTTCCCCCCGAACCAACCACTGATGCTGCCAAGTTCTACTAACCTGCTTTAACAAATCCTTTCTTTACCCAGCCAGGTCCACTTTGCCTGAGGCTGCCAGAACTCACCAACCTGCACCCAGCATTGCAGTTCCATCTGTCTGCCCAACCCAAGTCCATTGATCATGGACATCAGCTGAATTTCTAGAGCCCCGCTTCCCAGAGCTTCGTCAAACCCCTATGTCGCTTGCAGAACAAAACTACCAGCAACTGGGAGCCTGTTGTGTTTTGGAGATTGGCTTGCAGCAGCCTGCCTGCTGGGGAGTACCCGTTTGGGGGGTTCCGTGAATTCGGGGGCTTGTTTTGGGGATATCTTTTGTATGCAAAAAGTCTACAACATGCAGGGTGTATGTTGGGGCCCTCTACCATGAAAACCACTGTACCACTCCTGCACCACGGCAACTTGACTTGAGGATGGCGCACGGACATCCTTTCGTAGAAGTCATACCTTAAAAGGGCTCCCTAAAGCCTATACCCTACACAACGTTCAAAATCCCATATCTCATAAGCCCTTTAAAGGGACCCGCAATTGCTGATTGCATGAGCCTCGGATCTTCTTGAGCTCCAAGCTGCTTTGGGCTGCTTGATGCAGGCCTTGGCTGTCACTATGTGAGGCATGCTTGGATAGATGGACAGCTTCTAAGTCAGACTGAAGAAGCAACAACAAGAATATTAATGACAGTCATAGTAAGAGTAGTAACCTTACAGACAAGAATACTAAGAAGAGTAGTAAGACCAGTATTATTGGGCATTAATAACAGCCATAGTAAGAACCAGAGCAAAAGCACAAGTACCAAAACCCAAAATCCGAACCCTTTTTGTAGAAGCAAGCGTAATAACAACACGTAAACTTCCTGGCAGCCTGACTTCTTGGGGCGCCGCCAAAGCCACTTCAACACGAAACCTTTTAACCCTAAACTCGAAACCCCAGACCCCTAAACCCTAAACCCCAAACCCCTAAACCCCAAACCCCTCAACCCTAAACCCCAAATACCTAAGCCCTAAACCCCTAAGCTAAGGCGCCGGCCGCTGTGGCAGATCATCAGGCCACGGGTAAGCCATAGGCCTGGGGGTTTAGGGTCTAGGGTTTGGGGTTTAAGGGTTCAGGGGTTTTTTGGGGGGGTTTAGGGTCTAGGTGTTTGAGGTTTAGGGTCTATGAATGGATTATATAGATAATATGTGTACATACATCCGTATATATATATATAGACATGTGTACACGGCTTTGCTTGCATGAAAGGGTTTAAGGCGACAGGTCTTGTCACAGGGTTTACAGCGTGCATGGGCTTTGTAGGCTTCACAAGGTTTATGGCATTTAAGGTTCTTAGGGCTTCGGATTTATTGGCTTTAGGGTTCCTGGTGGCTGCTAGAGTTCAAAGATTCTACTATGCTATGTATCATCCGGTCGGCAGCATATCCAGAGTGACTGGTAGGGAGGAAGCACTTGAATACATTGCCGGGGCTAGGAGTGAAAAAGACTGGAAGAAGGTCGGAACAGCATAGTCCCCTTAAGTATAAGCTACCCAAAGCCATATTCTATCTACTTAAGGGGAACTGTATCCGGTTACTCGCTTGTCATAAGCCCTGGCATGCACGCAGCGCACATATCATCAGCTCTGGAGTGTAAGTGAACTGCTCCCTTCAATAGGAAGGGCTTCACAAAAAGCCTGTCGAAGTCACCAATGTAAGCATAACCCCAAACGAGCTGCCACCCTCAGCCACTCCCAAACATCTCGAAGAAGTTGAGCCTGGCACTTGGCCACCCCTTGCTCACCTCCTGCCTGCGGCTGCGAGGCCAAGGATGCCTCAGCAGAGAGCCCCCCCAAAATGTCTACAAACCTTAAATCTCCAATGAGAAGCCATGATAACAAACTTGCAGATGGATTGGCAGGAATCCCAACATATCCAGCATCACCTATCATGTCTCATATATTGCAAACAGTATGTTGCAGCAGTTCTTGGAGCGAAGTTCTCACTGGTTCTGAGAAGCAGGCAGATTGGCCGAGGCCCAATTCTTCCGGGTAGAGGACCACACTGACATCCTTGCGCTCCAAAGGCGGATACCAACACTGATCTTAGCCTGAATCCCTCAACCTTAAACAAGCCCTCCAACCCTATCATACAAAACATATCTAATCTTCATTTGGCAAACTTCCGCCACAGCTCTTTTCCTGAACCCGGTAAGTAGTAGGGAGTTAAGCGAGGCGATCCCACCATTCCGTTCTAACCAGATGCGACTCCCTTGCCCAGGTTTTGTGATTCACGTGCTGCGCTGCACGACCTGAGATACAGGTTTTGTCTTGCTTCAACGGCACGTGGTGTTATATAGGGACAATGGAAAATAAAATGGAAACTAGTATAGTAGATTGTGCCCTTCCGAGGTGATATCTTTCTGCAACTTGCGGCGTGTGGCCGCATCATCCACAGCTTTGCCTGTCAGTTGCCTTCCAACCAATCCTCTTCCTGGAAGTGCCTTACAAAAGCTGCGTCAAGTTCGGACAGCAGAGTCGGCAGCATTCACTGAAACAAAAAATACTGCTAAGGAAAGTCCAATGGTTGCATTCGACAAACTGTCGTCGTTGGTTTGGTGGCTTTCCGAGTTCGGCCCACACAGGTGGACTCGTGGGGACTCGCATACTTGCACGTATAAATGTAGGCTTCGCATGTGATTACATCACATTTGAAGCCAATTGTCTTGATGCCAGCAAGCTTTCTGCCACTGTCCTTGCCGGCTGCTGAACAAAGCACTTCCCCAACCAAGTGAGGTTGTAGCCATCGTTCAAGGAATACTGTCCGGGGTTGCTTTACATTAAAAGTGTGAACCCCACACCTGGACTGCTTCCCAACCTACCTTGGCGAATTGCGGCTCTGGTCCGACAGCCTGCCTACGCTTCAGACATTTCCCTGCACCCACGTTCAGGCAAAATCAAGCTGTTGAGCTGCTAGCCTCGGCCCTTCTCTGAAGATGGCTCGCTCCGGACAAACAATTCAAACTCATGGCAATTCGACACACAGCCCTTTNNCAAACTGCGCACAAAGAGCTAGCGCGCGCAACAAGAAGAAACTGGGCGAACAATCCCGCACACAACCGTCTAGGCACTCGTCCCCCTACGATGGACGGCGGTCCACTGCGAGCAGGTGGCCCGAGCAGGCAACCGTACGGATGGTGTCACTGGCGTCCTTAAGCGTAGCGAGAAGCTTGAAAGTCCTGGCGCTGGCGGGGGCGCCGCTTGGCCTCGGAGAAAGGGTGCAGCACACGGAGGCTGCTTTAAAGCCCATGTGAGATGGACTTCGGCTGGCCTCCTACCTCTTCCACCCTTTTTAAAGTCCAGCTTCTCAGATCTGATCTTCGAGGACTGGCGCAGCCGAGCACAGCAATTCTGCCGAGGGGCATCCTCGACTGAACATCTTGCAGCTCGATGATGAGAGTTGTCTCCGCGGTGCCAAAACTCAATTCATCTCGGGCATTCTTTTCAAAAACACCACGAAAGGTGCCTTGCTGCCCCTCGAGCTACGCTTCACAAATTTGCAATGTGCCCAGGGAGGTCTAAAATCTAGAGATGCATCGCATGACTGGCTTGATGTCAGCAGTCCCCGGCAATGGTCATCGCTCACCTTGAGACAACATCACCGCCTCGCACGCATTCTCACTAGCTCATGTGCGCAACCACCTGCCGGCAGGGACCCCACGTTCGTATCGGAAGCCACATGCTCGTTTTTCTCGAAGAAACCCGCTTCGACGATAGACACCATTGCACAATGTATCCTCGCCTCAAAGCCGAATTTCCTCCGTCGGCTGCCACCTACCAAAGGCCGCCTGGAGCGTGCAAGTGGCGTATGAACAGAAGCGGCGCCTCCGGCGAAGTGCTTGTTAGGTGATACCTCACCAGCGTGCACATGCGTTCTCGCACTTGTCCTTATTATACATAGTGGCGTTGCGACCCATTCATATCCTGGTGGAAAAGACCTGCAGCCTGCCACTAGATCGGCCGGTGGACGGTTGAGAGCAGGGTCAAAGGCGCCATCAAACATCGCATCGAACAGATCGAGGTCGCATTGCCACTCCGACATCTCCAGGTTCAATCAACAAATTTGCGAAAGCTCGAGTCAATCTGAAAGTTCAAACTCAGCATGGGGTTTCTCACAAGAACTTCAGGCCCAAATCTGGGATTCAAGTTCCAAGTTTACGTCTACATCACCTCTACAGGCAGACCTCTTGTCGCCAATCTGGCTCTCAAGATTTTCAAGGTTTCAGAAACTACAACTTCTGCAAGGCGCAGCTTTTTGGAGTGTATTTTTCCAAATGAAATCCCTCTGTTCACCCCATGGCATGCTACAATCCTTGCTATACTACGAACCCCCAGAAGAGGACTTCAGATGGCAAGAAACTCCGAAGGCTTTGGTTTGGATGCCTGCGGACGAAGTATGTTACAGCACTTGAATGCTTCAGAGGCACGTCTCAGCATGAGAAGAACACCAGCTCATGTTTTCTCATTCCAAACATGGAGCAGCGCTTCATGGGACAACCTCAACCCGAAGCGCTAAACCCTTAAGAATGTAGCAGCTGCGGCTTTCTTGTCCCTCCTCTTCTAGTAAACACCAGTAGGTCTTCCTGAAGGACTGTGGCGCCTCGTGGGCTGGTCCTGGATCTGTGCTGGGTCCTGGCAGGTCTCTCACATCACATGCATCCCACTACTCTAAGGTATACATAGGCACATATAGACATGTGCATGCACATATACACATACACATCTACATATATTTTGCATATGTCTTTGCATATGCATAGGCATAAGCATAAGCAAGTACATATAGATATGCATACACCTACACATAGATGTAGATGTGTATATACATATATATATATATGTGTGCTAGGCGCCCACGCCCTTAGGGCCAACCTTATTTAGTACAACAACAAGGTGCAGGTACTGTAACAGTTCCAACAAGTCTCATTCCCGAATCAGCCATGCTTCCGGATTTTTGGACTTCCCATTCCAGAAAAAACACCGACCAAAACTGGACAAACAGTGTCGCATGATTTTTGAACTTTGATTTCGGAATTCGAATAATCAGAAATCACAATAAGCTTTGGAACTTTTGGAATTGCCGGAATTTTCGGACTTTGGGATTTCTGAAATTTGGAACTCCCAGAGAAAACTGGAAGGACGGTTGGTCCAGTTTTGCGCTTTTTGGGAGCTTGGAACTGTTGGAATTATGAAATTGCTGGAATTATTGGAATGTGGAATTCACATAAATAATCAAGACCTTGTTAATGAATGATGGTCTCATTATCAACCAAACAGTTTCTACCTGACTTCCTCTACAAGCAATGTAAGCCTGTCAAAAGAAAAAAATCATCTGGTTAATCAATCGAAGTAATATGCCACTTGGACTAAATGGAACACACCAAGGAAGTGAATTATTCGCATTACGGGGGTCTAGTCGTATCATTCATGTGAATTTATGTTTTGTACTCATTTCAATCTCCTCTTCAACTAAGTTAATTCTTCTCATCCGGGGACGGAGCCCGAACCGCGCTACTCACATTAATCAAAGAATGCCAAAACTTAAGAATCTGATGAAGCAAAATAGTCTAATCAAACTCGACATTGCATTCATTGCCATGGTTGGAATTGATGTGGTTATTAGTATCATCTGATCAATATGGCGAGGTGTCCCACTTGATGCGTTTATTCGAATGATTCGGTATATACTAGATTCAAGGGACCGCTTGGAGGTCTGCTCGTCTCACTCATGTGGTTTTCACATCAGGGTCATGGATGTCATTAATTCGATTAGGAACCCGGGTGTGAACCCAATTAATGAAATCGTTCTGTTCATTTCAGTAATTTGAGCAATAGAATCTGGGGCCTGAGCCTGAACCTACATAATCTAATGAATACAAATCATCAATTTGATCACATGAAGGGTACGACTAGGAACTAGATTGGAGCTTAAGCCTGAATCCAAGTATTCTCGATGTTCTACTAGTTCACTGACTTATTTGACTACTTAGATTAGTGGTCCTGAGTCTGAATCAGGCTAAACCTATTTGATCCAACCCATGTACTTAATGAAATGAAGGAGACGGCCAGAACCCCCTAACGATTGGATTAACCAAGAAGATCTAGCAAACGGCCAGGACCCCCCAATTTGATCAACCCAAATAATATCTAGTCATCAAGTTGAGCCTGAACCATGGAATCCAACTAATCTACCCGCGCTGGGTTAACACACATCACCCGGTGAGAATACACATCATCTACTGCGGATGCCGGCATTGGGAAGATTTCACATCAGCGGGATATTTACACATCAGAAAATCGTTATCCCCATGTTGACGCTGATTCCAGGGCAACCCGACGTAAGGGTGGATTTACCCGTTCTGCTCCAGACGCTAGGGTGTGAAAAGAAAATCACAAGCTTTAAGTCTCAAAGTCCGTGTGATTCCCCATGTAGACGCTGGTTTTGCACATGCCCAACATGGGCTGATGAGATACTGCCATTTCCCCATTAATGCGTTGTGGACCAAACGGGCCGCCCGAGACTGTTTTCGATGCTAGACGGTTGAGCCGTGGCACGTTAACAATCAACGTAAGAAAAGGTGGCCTTCCTTGAGTCGCAAAGAACTGCATGGATGTGGCAACGTCTCATATCTAGTATTTCCGGGAGTGAGACGCAGCACGCAACATACGCGGGGCCATACAGACATGCCGGATCATGAGCTGAAACCGTGCGGACACTGTAAAAACACCGACAATGCAAGAATTGCTTTTGAGTGACATCTATTCTAGTAGATGCTTCCCTGAACTGGGTCCCCCAGTGTGAACGCTGCTCGATGGGGAAAAAAAGCCAGCCGATGTGAGATAACCCGACCAAGAGTATTTATTTGATAAGTTCCTCTAATTTGATTGACGGGGCCTGAGCCGGAATCTACTTAATCGGACAGTTTGATTTGTTAGCTTTCTTTGGCTGCTGATTTGCGAAGGCTAAGTCATCTCAGTCGTACGCATACTAAAACAGGTCTGGCATAATTGTCACTAATTAGATTCGGCGGCCTCAGTCTCATTCTAACAATATAATCATTCGAAGAATTTTTCAATTTGGATGACAGGGCCTGAACGTGCATTTATTGAATCTACATCTTGCTATTCTTCCGATCAGTCCGATGAAGGAGACAGCCAAGACCTCTTAATTAGATTACATCCCATTCATCTAATAGTAGATGTAATTACATTACTTAGGCCCTAAACCCTAAACCCTTTGTCTGACATTAGTTTAACTTGATGATTGGCTTCATGGGGTGCAACTTGGACCTTGAGACTGCACGTGCGAGAAAATGGAGGAGGCCAGGGGAACTACCATACATATATATGTATAAAGCCATAAGTAAACTCAATGTATATACACACACATATCTCCCTCTCTCTCTCGCTGCAAACGCTGCGTGCCTGCTCCAAGAGGGTCCTTTGACCTCACGGAGAGAGCTTGATATGCTCCATGCAAGAAGTCTCAGTCTCATGGGAATGGTTTGGGCTTAGGGTCGTGAAGACCCGTTGATTAGCAATCGAAAGCTCTTCAATCAGGAGTAGACATGGCGCTTGCTCACCAGGAGGGGAAACAATGGATTGCAGAGGGGTTCAGGGTGTCCCGAGTAAGGGGCCCACAGTTCTTTTGGGGAATAAGCTACATGACTAGCTTTGACCTACCCCAGAAGACGAAACAGTTCAGGCAAAAACAAGACATGGTCTTACTCTTTCCGGTGGCTAAAGTATCTTCTGTCGAGTAGAACTCACATCTCTAAACCCTAAACACCAAACACCCCAAACCCTAAGGCCCAAACCCTACACTAAATCCCAAACCTTAAACCCTAATCCCTAAACCCTAAACCTCCGGCATGAGAAGCAAAAAGACCGGGCTGCCAACCCATCTTCCCGGCGTCGCTCGGCGGGTCGCCTCCTCTCTGGGCTGCACCTTTGATTTATATGGGGATACTGGAGAAGAAAATGGAAACTATAGGACTTATTCGGGATTATAGGGACTGTGTTGGGGTTATACAGAGATACTGGAAAAGAAAATGGAAACTACTATGGTATATTGGTGTTCTATAGGGTTTATATTGGGATGGCGACCTACCAGCCGCTGAAAAATGTTGGTCAAGCCGGCGCAGCCTCAGAGCTATCGCTCATACATTAGTGTTTTCTCCAACCTCCGGCCCTTTTGCACAGCTTTCTTCATACAGTACCTCGTATTTTGGCACGCAGACTGTACTGGTAACCCAACTCAACATTCTCAAACGCTCACACTCAACCCTATAGAACACCAATATACCATAGTAGTTTCCATTTTCTTGTCCAATATGCCTGTATAACCCCAATACAGTCCCTATAATCCCCTATATGCCCTATAGACGCCCATGACGTGCGCAGGAAGCAGCGGCCTGCTCTCCAGAACGTTTGTGCAGTCGCCTGGCCCATCTTAGAAGAAGCAGATCTTGTGGTACCCGTTGGGGTAATATTAGGGTTATATTGGGGCTATACGGGGATAATGGAGAAGAAACTGGAAACTGCTATAATGGGTTATATAGGGTTTAAGGTTTGGGGCTGCAGTGCTGCCAAGGCCCAGGTAGACACCCGGCAAGATGTGAGCTACAGTCAATATTTCCTACACAACTTAATGCACATGGGTTCCTTATTCGGGACCATGTTAGGGATATTATCGGACTCTACTAAACACAAGAGGGACCTCTATGTCCACAGTTAAGGGTGGCCTTTAATGAGGCTGTTGTTGACAATAGCTCAGTGTTGGGGCTTTGACTTTTTGCGCCCTAAACCCTACATAACCCGTTATAGTAGTTTCCATTGTCTTTTCCAGTATCCCCATATAACCCCAATATAGCCCTAATATTACCCAACCCTAATATTACCCCAACACTTACCACAAGATTTGCTTCTTCTAGTCCGCTAGTCCGCTGCAGTTCGATTCAAGGCCCCACTGGGGCTTAGGATTAAAGAATCAGGGTTGTATGGGTGGTTTGCACAAGTAGGGCACCCCAGTATAGACCCCACAATACTGTAACCCTGACTACAAGGACTCCAAGACAAGTGTTTCAACTGTCACCCTCATCTCGGTTTTAAGGATTTGGTTAACCTGGAGTGGCTGTGAAATTTATGGTTCAAGCCATCCCACCCCTTACGTGAAGCATATATAAATCATACGTACTTTAAAAATTGGGGCACCCAAAAAAATGCGACTCTCAATTTTTGACCCATGCTGCGACATGTACTACAATGCCCGCGGAAACGGCCTTCAAAGAAGGAACCCCTTTCTTAGGATTCGCGATCCAGCCGCTACCGTAAATCCTAAACCTTATGTAGTACACTTTACTGACTAGACTTCAACTATACTAGAATATGATATGTTGCTCATAATGTCCGAATGTAAAGACTGCAAAGATAATTTGAATGTATGCATATGCGCACATGTATATGTAGGTATTCATATGAGCCGTTGTCTAAACTCCTAGTAACCCCCTCAGTATCCCCTATAGTACTCCCCTATATAATCCCCTTTAAGGAGTTTAGACTATAGCTCATATTATCCTCATACAATCCTATGTATAGCAGTTTCCATTTCATGTTCCATGTTCTTTTCCGTTTGATTCTCCAATATAATAGTTGCCATTCTATTTTCCATTATCCCTATATAACCCGATATAAAAGGAGCCTTTAGTAGTCTCCATTTTCTTTTCCATTATCCCTATATTGCCCCTCTATTCCATTTCAGGTTCCATTTTCTTCTCCATTTGATTGTCCAGTATCGGCCCATATGTACATATACCCAGCATCAAGCTTGCTGGCTTCTATGACTGGCCTCCAGGGGCGAAATTGGATAAGAAGTCGCTGAAACTGTGGGAAAGCGATGGAAAACTGGAGACACCTCAGCTCAAGGTTTAGGGTTCGGGATGAGGGTGTAGGATGAACTCTTGTAAACGCACCTGATGAGCTTGCGTGGCTCAAAGAGCAAACCAAGCTGTCCGGTGATGATTCTACACCGGTAACCCTACAAGAGCACGCTCCAACCATGTATGGGGGTCTACCACCTACAATAGTCCTGTTTGTGCGGATTCGAAAGAGGGCCCCATGGATCCACATGGCACGGCTGTCGCAGTAGTCTGCCACTCATAGGAAGATGCAATCCTACCACAAAAAAATCTCTATGAAAACAGCAGCTAGCTGCCGGGCCCAAGAAAGCACATGAATACAATGAAGGACCCTGTAGGGGGGCTGCCTCCAGCTGGTGCAGACCTTGGCAGTAGCTTGCAGAAACAAGAATGAGCCAATTGCAGGGCAGTGTGAAACCTTCGCGAAGTCCAGGATGGACTTCTTAGGTATACAGGGAAGGTATTCGCGTCACCAGAAGCCGTACTTTCTAGCCTTACCTGGTGCTGGATGCTTGGTTTTGAATTTGGAAATGCCCCATGACCGGCTTTGAATGACGCCAGCCTGCACGTGCTGTTTTTTTTCTTCCTTCCCGCTCCTCCTTCTGATGACAAGGTCGCCGTGAAGAGCCCCAATCAGCTTTGATCTTGCTGCTCGTCAGGAAGGCAGGTAGAAGACGGGTGAAATTTGTGTCGCCAGCGGTATTGCTACGCGCTGAGGCCCAAACTTGTACTTCCATTCAGAACCAGATGCACGACTACGAAAACAGTGTCTTGAGCTTGGCGGGCCTGGTATGAGAAATTGTGGGCAGCCCGAGACGCGGGGTGCTGATAACTTCTTGTGACAAGACAACGCCTTGCAAACTGTGCAGTGCGGCAAGGCGGGCCCGAAGGCAGGATGCTCGGTACCCAGTGGCTTCATGTAAATCCGACGGTTAAATAATTGCTGAGCTTCTGAAGATCTGGAGTTGGAACAAACCCACAAGACAGTTGCATGGAAATGCTGATTGGCTGACATTCGTAGCTTTGAATCTTTGAACAGTGGTTCCGAGCATCATAACTAATCTCAATGACGCGGATGAGGCACTGAGTGGGCCAGTGCTCCATCAACCACTCCCTTCCAAGTTTCCATTGCTTGCGAAATCATAGTCGTTGATGCTCATGATGGTGTTTGGAAGGGACCCTGTGGCAGCTCTTGCACCACATTGATGTTAACATACTAACAGAAGCGTGCACAGAGGCACAACCTGTCCATTTGCATTGCACCTCGATTCGGAGCTTTTCCACATATGCTCCGCAATACAACCAACACCATGCCGTCAAACACCGGGCATTGCCATTGCTCTGTGAGATTTCCGTGAATGGCAGGTGCTTCTAAAGATACTTCCTTCCATGCAGGGAAACAAGCCTTCGGCTAGAAGCAGAGCAACGGGCTCTGCGGAGGTGAACAATGCTCGACAAGTGTGCTCAGTGAACACTGCTAGTCCTTCACTCGTCCTCGGCTTCCTCACCATCCTCGCCCTCCTGCACAGGATGACGACATCCAACAGCTCACCCTGAGGGGTTAGGATGCGCCTCCTCCTCATCAGCAACCTCCTCGTCAGCCGCTGCTGCCATCCTGCCTCCACCGCTGTTCTTGTGGTTGATCACTGCCTGCATCATGCTGCATGAAAGGAATCTTTGCACCAAGATGGAGCCCTGCAGGCCTTACAACCCTCGGAGACAGCATGCCGAGACAGCTCGCCAGGGAAAACGAGACGCACAGCAGACTGGATGTCGCCTCGGAAGAGGGATACATCTGCTTTCCAAGTGTCTCACGAAGTTGAGATGACCGCAAGGCACCAAAAGAAGGGATTAGAGGCCACCCGATCCCTGTGTTCTCAAGCAACCACATGAAGAGCCTGAATTTTTCTGTTGGCACAGCTAGTGCCAATGTAATAGTTACTAGTGCGAGCGGCGTGTGTTGATGTTGTGGGAGCCACTTCGCCGGCAAAGCCTGTTTGCCTGCCAGTAGCATGGCTGTCGGCAATGTCTGCCGTGACAATCAACGAACCCCAGTCAGAAGAAGGACGCCTGCATCGAGATGCGGTCAAAGGTATCTTCGACGCAGGAGATCATCACGGTCATGGCCTGCAGATTGGGGGAATATTGGGGGTGTATTAGGGTTCTATTGGGGTCGTATCGGGATAATGGAAAATGAAATGGAAACTACTATGTATTCAAGTTTGCATAAATGAGCCACCTGTTGTAGTTTCCTACACCTTTGGGAACCAAATTGCTTTCGTAAGAACATTCTAGGGGTATGCACCTTTTAATGGATGGCGGCATCCGGCCTGCTTGGAAATTCGCAAGGTTGGATGGACCTGAGGCAGCGGCACAAGAAAGGAAGTCAAAACAGTCATTCTCAGCTTGGGAGCTGGGAGCCACAATAAACGTAGGCCGTCTAGTGTCCGATATCGGCAAAGTTTTGGATTTACTTGGGTCCGCGTCGGGTGTTGTGGCTTGGTCCGCCTGGCGGAGGACCTTCATGATGTAAAAGCCCCAGTTGATGGTCTTCGCCTTCGACTTCACCTGAAGAACATCCTACGAAAACACACCCGGGGCGGCTGGGCATTATTTGGAAGATTCCTTAGATAGGGGGACCGCAATATAGACCCCCGAATACTATTGTCCTTACTATAGGTACCCCCAAAAAGGTACCCATAATTTTGGGAAACCCTAAACCCTACACCCTAAACCGTATATAACCTTACCTAACCCCTATGAACCTGTAAAGGGTACCCCTACTCTTGGGCAACCCCCATTTCTGCCTTCTTCTTCACGGGCTTAGGCTGGCTTTCGCCCTCGTCCACCACTGGGGGCATCTTGGTGCTCTTGGACTGACCAGGGCCAGGCTTTGTGTGTGAGAAAATGCTAGTAACTGCTAGTAGTAATACGACTAGGTTGGCCCCTAACACCCGATGAAAAATATTAGTATATAGGCATTAGGGAAAATATTAAATATCCCAGGGGCCTACCCAGACGCAGAATAATCAGCATGATAATAATCATAATCGTAGTAATAAGAATATTAATAATGGTAATAGTAATGATAATAGCAATAGTATAAATAGCAATAATCATGTCATGCTGCATGCTGTCCTTCAGAGACATGGCTTCGAAGGTGCACGGCGCTTCCTTAGGGATATGGAGTCTTGAATGAAGGGATTGCAGTGCTTCTTGCTTTGACCTACCCTTCCTTGCAGCCAAGGCTCTGTCCTCTGAGTCCTCTACCGTGGCGGGCCACAATTTCTTCTTGAGCCAGACCCGCCCAATCATGATGCTTAACATGACTTAACATCTGCTTAATTCTGTGTATTCGCTAAACTGCTGACTCCTTCCAAAAGTGGATGACTCTCACATACCATGAAATGCTGCAATCCTTAGCGTTGGGATTTTGCCAAGAAGCAACCATAATTTTGGAACCCCTAGCTTGTGCAAACAAAGCTAGCAAAGACTGGGTTGCGGACCCTCTGTTCACTGCTGCTGGCGCCGCCCTGGCACATGTGAACAGCGAGTTCAATTGGGAAAGAATATCAACTGCAGCACGAAAAAGTTGCTGTCCTGAGTGCTTTAGGCTTTTGATTGTCTCAGCGCCACTGTGATTACACATCTGCCTATCGCGAGTAGGAGACAAGGCTTGTCAAGAAAGGACAGCTCAGCTTTGTGGGGGCAGAGCGAAACCCTTTCTTGATAAATTGGGATTGAAGTTGCATGCTGGAGATTTGGATTGGGAAGAGCGACCCAAGGTGGTAGGGAGAATGGGAGAGGAGCACCAAGCACGCTTGTGCGCGCACCTCTGCCTTTCACTCGCAACCGCCCAAGATCACGGCAAAACTTGCTTTAGGAGATTATCTTGCAACCTACCCAAACCGAAGGAATCATGAAGGGGCCACTAGAAGGGGGAGCCATAACTGGAGACGCTCTGAAACCTAAGACTACTATAATCTACCATAGTATACTGTAATACACTATAATGCACTATAATATACTATACTCTACTATAGTATACTAGAACATACTATAAGATACTATAACATATGCTTAAAAATGTGTGCTGTTGCTTTCCGGAGGCCTTTCCGGAGGCCGCTGCGGCTGCCCTCCGGCGAAGCGCTCCAAGCCAAGGCTCTCGGCGCCTGAAAGGCACATGCTTAGGGTTTGGGGTTTAGGGTTTAGGGTTTAGGGTTTGGGTTTTTGTTTAGGGTTTAGGGTTTAGGGTTTGGGTTTTTGTTTAGGGTTTGGGGTTTAGGGTTTAAGCCACAAACAAATACACAGCACCCTCTGCATTGGTGCACACTGGCTTCACTGCTGGGTAGTAGGGAATAAGGGTATATATTATGTAGGAATTGTATAGGGATTATGTGCGGGTTAGTAAGGAATAAGGGAATGTTCTTAAATAGGGATTTTATAGGAAATTAGGGATGAAAAAGGAAATTATAGAAAAACAGGGATCTTCCTTTCTGCTCCAGAAGGATGCTTATGGTTTAGGGTTTTGGATTCAGGGTTTAGGGTGGTTTACCCATGGGACCTTGAAGGGCTGAGAGCTTAAGGTCTATGCAAATACAGCTCTCCATCCCCGAGTGACCTGAATGCTAAATCCTCTTTGTTTACGCCTGTTTCGTCCCTGATTGCACTGTTGAAAAGATAGAGTCTTGGTGAATAGCAGCCATGAATCTGGGCAGGTGCCTTGGGACCGAAAAGGAGGTACTCTTGGGTACCCTATACAGACATGTGTCAATGCGGCTGAACTCCGGGCACGAGAAAAAACTGCAAATTTGGAAGAAACGCCCCAGGGCCCTTCCCGTGGCCTCCACCAACACTCCGCTTGTCCCAAACCCCAAACAGAAGCAACGCCACAAAGAGCCCCGAAGAAACCAAACCCAGGAACCCGACAGAAGAGCACATATTATCCCTACATAACCCTTATATAACCCCTATAATCCCTGTAGCTTCCACTTGGTTTTCAATTATCCCTATACAACCCCTAGGTCCCATGTACGGAAAAAAGGAATGTACTTTGCCCCCGTATAACATCTTCCCTTATTCCCTACTAAGCCTACTAACCCCAATGTGCAAAAACCTGCAACTGGCGGAACCCTAAACCCTAAACCCTATGACGCAGCCATCTCAGCTAACGACTTCGGCTGATCCAGCCGTAGAGCTGATCCAAACTGCACCAGAGCAGATCTCACTGAAAACATATGGGTTTAGGGTTCATAGTCCCCCTTAAGTAGATAGAATATGGGGTATACGGTGATCTTGTTAAAATATACCCAAAGCCCGATTCTATCTTCTTAAGGAGGACTATACCTTGAAGCCTCTTGCTTTGAGACAAAGGCCAGGTAATTAAAACAGGTCATACTGACATAGCAATTGAAACTACTCTTACCAAACCAGCTGCTATCACCACCAGTCGTGAAAATCACCCTGCACAAGGTACAGAATGACCCGCATACTCAGAAGCCAGAAGCACTAGCTACGCCTTGGATCTGTGCCTTCACGGACAGTAATATAGTAATACTCATAATAGGAAGAATAATGGTAATGATACCAATAAGAATAGTAATACTAATCATGGTAATAACCATAGTAAGAGTAGGATGCTCGAATGAACTCCACACTCCGCAATGACATCCTGAATTTTTGGTGCCTGATACGCGTCTCAGCATACATCCCATCAGGCCTCTCGTTGAGGGAACCAGCCTGAAGTAAGGCGACGGATAGTCAAAGGCACTGTTAATTTTGCTAATTTGGTTAGAAGGAATGGAAAAGTGGAAACTACTATAATGGGTCATACAGGGCTTAGGCGGGTTCAATAGGGTTTAGGCTATAGGGGGAATGGAAAAGAAAATGGAAACTACTAAAATGGGTTCTACACGGACTACTATACTTCATGGGTTATACCAAGCACTACTATAATGGGTTGTATAAAGGGGGCTACTATAACAAGATCCCTATACCGGCTTTTCAGCTGAGATCACCGCGATGGGGTCTTGCGAGGGAGCCGCAGGAGGCCCCTGGCATAGGTGATCGTCTTCGGGGAATTGAGGGGTCTGGGTCTAGGGTTTAGGGTTTAGGGTCTAGGGTCTAGGGTTTGGGGTCTAGGGTTGGTTTAGGGTAAGGGTTTGGGGTTTAGGGTGGTCTACTAGGGGTCGGCTTGGGGGGATCGTCTACGGACCAAAGGAACAGGCAGCAAACAACAAGAAGATCCTAAACCTGGTCCTAGGGCCCTGGCGCTCGGCGAGGAAACTGGCCTCACCAAGCAAGGATGCGCGATGCAGGGCAGTGCAGGAAAGCTACTTGTTCACCACCTGTTTTGTAAGTGTAGGAAACCTGTAAGCTAGAAACCGTATCCTTTAGAATCAAGTGCAAGTCACCTACCAGTACCAAAGCTACTGCAGCTCCCAGCCTGTCGCTGGGACGCGGAGAGGCCATCTCTGTGCATCTACGAGTTCTGCGAAAGATTTCAACACCAAAAATATGCCTTGCTTTCCTCCGGACCTGCGGAATGCGATTTCATTTCATTTTGCATCTCATGATATTTCTTAGCTCTCTGGCAGGGTCTTGGATTGGGCCACCCCTGTACTCTGTGGTGAGCTCTAAGTACGGAGCACAAACTGCGCTTAAACTCTCAAGGAGCTCTGTAAGAACTGCTTGCTCAAGTATCAGACATCTCTGCCAAATCTCTCAGCTGCGGTTGGGAGACAAGCAGGGCTTTCTCAAACCGACTGACCTCTCAAGCATGGATGGCCTGACCTTGACAGGACTGACAACTTGCGCTCGCACTTTGGGGCGACGCCGCATAATCCTGCAAAAGTCCCAATTCGAGGAATGTGAAAAGGCTTCGCCTGTCACATCATCAAACGCCGAAAGTTTGGAGTCCAACGTCGCAAGATATCAATGAAGGCTTTCATACTGACTGGAGCCAAACTTTGACTGGAATATGTCGCGCCGTGCTTCACACGGAGCGATTCTAGTTTGCACTGAGCTGCAAGAACAACTGTGCGGCGATAGCTTTCTAGGTTGTGGAGGGTGCCCAGAATGGTGATCCATTTGATTGCAACAGAATCCCAGACCCCCTAAAGGATCCAAAAAATGGAACCGTCCCCATTACTACATTGGGGTAACTAGGGGATTCTCAGTGGGGTTCCATTCTTTGGATCCTTCAAGGGGTCTGGGATGCCAAGAACTTTAAGTTGGCAAGTTCACGAGCAGAGGCTTCAGCAGGGCGGACTTCAGCGATCTGTCTTCGCTTTGGACCTTTGCACCAGGCGGTAAGATAGCTCAATTAAGGAATAGACCTTAAACCATATTAAGGGTCCTAGTGTAATTTAAGGTATATTCCTTGATGAAACTATATTGGGCTCACTGGGTCCACATCGCCTACCGAACATGTCTGCGTCTGAGCTGCATGATGAGAGGCAGCTTTGGCGTTGACTCACCTAAGTCATGTATCTGGAGTTGGATAGTAATATTAGTACTAATAATAAGAATAGTAATAGTAGTAATGATAGAAATAATCGTAAGAATAGGAAGTCATCTCACTTCAGCTTGTAAGCAGGGAATTCCAGCCCTTTTCTTGCTCCAGAAAGACAATGTGTAATTATGGCATATGGTACCTCCAGCCCTATTCTAACTATTTTGCCCCGCTGAGAACAGGCGCCTGGACTCCATTCGGAAGCAGTAGACCTTCATGTTCTGGTGCATCCAATTGCCAGAGAGCGCATGCCCAAACCACACAAGTATTCATGCTTGAATGCATCCGATTACCAGCGCATGTTCCAATCCATCATCACCCTGATGTTCGAGGGCATCCGATTACTAGAGCATCGTTCCCAAACTATGATCACGTTCTTTCCGAAAGCATACGGTTCCCAGAGCACTTGCGCCCAAACCGGAGTACTGTTCATATTCGAGCGCATCCGATTACCAGACCATCCATGCCCGAACCATGACAACCTTCCTCTATGAGTGCATCAGATTACCACACCATCCATGCTCAAACCGTGCTAACGTTCATTCCCAAGAGCATACATTTCCCATGCCTTATTGTCAGGGAGAAGGATGTTAACTGCGTTTGGAAGATTTAGCATCATTAAGAAATACATTCCAAAATTCTGCGTATCCTTTTCTCCCAAAAACAACCAAGCAAGCGTGCGACAACAGGCCCGAGGTTGCCCGGGACATGCGAATCCACCGCACTGGCCAGCTTTGTGAGCATGTCGGTATACTTTCGGAGGCTGCCCACAGGGTATTTGGACTGCTGCTGCAAGGCAGAGCTTATACTGGTAGTATAGTATTTTACTAATAGTAAAAATGATAGTAATAACAATCATCGTTATGTTGATATGCCAGGCGCAGTAATTTCTCACACCCCGCATTTTCAGCCAATTCAAGGGCAACCTGGCCAAGAACACGATTCGCTGTGGCAAAAAGCTAATTTCAGGCCATGCCATACCAGGGCTAATCTAAACTCCTAGTATCCCCTTTAATAACCCGTCATTAGAATAGTCCCCCGAATAATTCCCAAAATAGGGGACCCAATATAGGCCCCAATATACTCTGGTTGAGGGTTTGGGGTGTAGGGCTGGCTCCACTACCACAAACTACCACCTCGGCTTCGGAACTTGAAAATCAGCGCACTTTTTTTCTGCACAAAGCCAGATGCACGCCAGCTCAATCAAATTGCCTAAACTCTAAGTTTCCTCCAAGTGCCTGATCCCTGCGCCTGCCAGCATTTTCTTCGCCTCCACAAACGTCTTAAACATCCTGACTTTCCAAACGCTGGGCTCTGCGGCGCAAACTAGTTAGGCCCCTGCATTAAGGCGTGTCTATCAGCTGCAGGTCTTTTCTTTCTAACCCACCCATCCACTCTTTGTTGCAAGTTCAAGGAATCAGATGCAAGTCTCTAAACCCGCCGGCTGAGGAGTACACTTCCGCTTGATTGCTTGTACGTGTAGAGGCCCGGGTCCTCTCAAAATCCGCAACAGGAGACGTTCAATACTGGTGCTGAAGGTGGGGGGAGTACAAGTAGGACCCCCGCAAAGAGGAACCCTCATTTTTGGAAACGCTTGTGTAGGGACTATACAAGCGATCCACTCCCCAACTTCCCCTCAAGCACCCACCAGCAAGGTTCAGAGCGCTTGAACTCAGCAAATGCTTCCGGATGCGAGCCCTCCCACCCCAAAAAAAAAACTACCTCAAAATGTCAAACATTTCATTGAGCAGCCCAAACATGTTGGTGAAGGTATGAGAGGGTCCAAAAACTGCGGGGATCCTTTTTGTATAGGAGCACTTATAGTATCTTGGAATATTTTCGGAAAACAGCATTATTTGATATCAGGGACAGCGATAGTCCTTAACCCTCCAGTTTATGGGACCCGCCTCACGAAGCTTCAGCAGGCGGTCTCCGACAAGGCGTGCCCGAGTCTTGCCCTTGAAAGGGATCGCCTGATTTGATGGTTTCCCAAAATAAGGGGACCCCAATATAGACCCCAATAAACCAGAAAACCTTATTATGGGGACCCCAATCCAATGGGTCCCCTTATAGACCCAATAAACCATAATGGGGACCCCCAAAATGGTACCCCTAATTGTAGTAAAGTCCCATTTTTCCGACTTTGGAGCCCAGCTTTGCCATGTTCTACATTCCTATCATCAGTATTTTCATGCTTGCAGTCAAACACAAACATAGTTGGCTATATGGTTTTAGCTTCTGGCTCTTGATCTTAGACTGCGTTTGCTTGTAACATGACAAACGTTTGATACGGTAGTTTCCCTGAATAGAGAACCCAACATAGACCCCAAAATACTACAGACTTTATCACAGGGATCCCCAAAATGGTCCCCTTCATTTTGGGAAACCCACATATAAGTTTGTCTTAGAATAGTTTGCATGGTTCACTTGCCTAACCAGGATGGCTCCTCTAAGGCTCTTGCAAATGCCCCCTCTGATCTCCCCATATTGAGCAAAGTAAGTACTCTACCTATGAGTATGCATATACGTACATACATGCCTAAATCCATGCATGCATTCATACATATATACATACATCACATCTAGCCACGTTGAATGTGATCCACATCCTGAACCTCGCTTGACGCCCAAACGGGCCTGGGCAGCAAAGTCCACGCCGAAGGGTTTTTGCTTGTCGATGCAGCCTCCCAGACATGTTCCGGACTGTCGCCCCTACGTAAATACTACAAACCCTAAACCTGAAACCTTCGACCCAAAGCAACATGCAGATCTTCAGTTCCTCAGGTTGCCCACGAACCTGATTACATCCTGCTGCCACAAATGTCTGCACAGCAGCAACCACTCCGCTCGCCTGAAGCAGATGCAGCGCAAATAGAACTAATCATGTCGAACCCGACTTCCACATAAGCTAGTCAAAACTCCTAGTATCTCCCTCAGGAACACCGACAATACTCCCCAGCATTATCCATGATATAATCCCCTTGAAGGAGTTTAGACGCTAAACCCTATATAACCCCCCTCCAAGGAGTGTAGACTATAGCTCACGTTGAAACTCCGTTTTACAGACCTGTTGCCGTGCGCTGGGGGTTGCAAACAAAGGATCTCAGCCAGGGAGACTCAATAAGCCGAGTAGCAGCTCAATAAGCAGTAGGTCAGGATTTAGGGTTTAGGATTTGGGCTTTAGGTTTAGGGGTTGGGAGAATATTGGGGTTATACTGAAATATTGTTTGGGTTAAACGGGATAATGGACAGTAAAATGGAAACTACTACAGTTTTTTTGTGTTTAGGGTTTAGGAGCCCATGGCACCCTTTGCCCTCCAACTCCAATGGCCGTCTAAATGGTAGTTTCCCAAAATAAAGGGACCCCACTATAGACCCCAATATACTATAGTCCTCATTATTAGGACCCCCAAAAAGGTACCCCAAATTTGGGAAACCCCCAAATGAGTTGTACCTTGCCTTCTTCCTCCTTCGTGGTAATTCGCGAGTTCAAGTTCGCCTCGGTACCTTGGTCTTTTGTAATGATGTGAGCTATAGTCTCAACTCCTAGCATCCCCCTTAATACCCCTGTGGTGGGTTTAGGGTTTAGGGTTTAGGGTCTAAATTCCTAGCCCCCCCTTAATAACCCTATAGTAGTTCCCTATATAATCCCCTATCTAGCCCGCTTTAAGGAGTTAGATTATGGCTCATGTGGTTTCCAAAGCCAGAGGTCCCCTCAAACGTAAACTCAAATCACAGACATCTCTGTTGAAGGATCCACCGCAGAAGGACCTTTTATCGTCGACAGCCAAATTTGACTTCTCATTGATATCGCCCCCTGCTTTGCTGGATGGAGAGGCACGATGCTTCCGGGCCAGAATCCGAAAAATATTTTTACACAAGTGCAAGAATACTAAAGTGCATCATAGTATAGCCGCAGCATCCTGTAAGACTTTTCCTGCCAAAAGCTAGATACTCTGTTTCTCTACGCCATCGGGACGGTTGGAATGGTTTTGAAATCCAGCGAGACAGTGGTTCAGCTGGTAGACTCCAAGCCAACAAGGCCCGCTTTCTGACTCTAGTTGATGCTGCCGGGTGACGGGATCTGCGAAGCTTCATGGTTTGTATCGAACGGGCCCCTTGCAGCTTCATCCGCACCTTCACCTCGGAGACACTTAAAGGTGATCAAGAATCAAGAAACTGTCAGAAACTGTCTCCTTGAGACAGGCCTGAACCTCCTCCAGCAGTTTCTCGAAGTGCTTGTACCACTTCCTCATAGCCAAGCACGGCGAATCATAGCACTCCGCTCTTTTGCTTCAAGGAATCGCTGTTCAGCACCGACAGGCTATGGCTCTGGGACAAGCTGCGCTCTGACGCAGTGGGTGGCCAGCAGGATGTCGTAGAGGCATACACGATAAGCCTTGGGCTCAGGGGCGTCCCTTACGGCCAATGCATCTGACATGCAGAAGCTGCCTCACAAGGGGTGGCGGCATGCAGCGTTGCACCGAAGTCCTGTAGCTTTTGCCAACAAAAATTACAGCTTCTGCTTCAGTGCAGGGCTGGCTGCAAGTGCAACAGCTTTGGTCCTGCGCAACGTGCTCCGGTATGAGGGGATTCACGGGGCCGGCGCTGAACAGCCTGAAGGCACCCTCCCTAACAGACATCGCATCTCGGAAAGTTGATCAAAAGCCAAGGTCCATCATCAGCATGACCATCAATGCTACAGTCATCATCACCACCACCACCACCACCGCCGCCGCCGCCGCCACCAGCATCAGCATCAGCATCGGCATCATCATCATCACCATCATCATCAGATTTGTTTGTCGTCATCAGTATCCTCGTATCATCTGCTTGAATCCGAGCAAGTTGATATGTATTCGAAGAAGAAAAAAGTGTGGGCCCACAACAACGGGTCATGACTCTGAGATTGTTTGCATTCTCGAATTGCACGGTGTCAAAAGCACACCGTTCTTGATGTCTCCATGATGGGGAAAACCGACCACACCGTGAGGGTGAGCCGTCTGCGCTTGATGAAAGCATGACATCTGTACTGCCTCGGCATGTGAAAGGCTAGCAAATTGTAGCACCTCTGTTCCGTGTAGCTTCGGTAAAACATTGCCAGTACCAACTAGAATACATCTGTACTACAAAGTGAACGAAGTCGTGTCCTGATGATTTCGGGTTTCTGCTTGCATGGCTCTGAAACGGGCTTCGAATACGACAGCTAAACTGCGAGAATCCCGTTGACAGTTGACTCTGTGGACACGTGACGATATGAAGTTCCATATACAGCAACTGTCACGAGGATGGCGACCCTGACCGATGCGATTCTGGACTGCGATGAGCATCTTGCATTGCACTGTTGGGTACTGTTGACATGCTTTGCACGCCACGAGGGTAAGAGAGTCCATGACAAAGTGCGAACATTGTTAAGCTAGACTAGACCCAAAGCCAAAACCATAAGTTCTGAAGCCCGGGCCCCAAAGCCCTAAGCCCTAAGTCCTAAATTCTCAAGCCACAAACCTTAAATTCTAAAAGCCAAGCCCTATGCTAATGCCCAAAGCTCAGAGCCTGACGCCCCTGCTCTAACGCCCTAAGCCCTAAACCCTTAAATTCTGAAGGCCTAAGACCTCAAGCCCCAAATCGTAAATCTTAAAGCCCTACAAGCTAATCCTAAAGCCCCACCCCGTACCGCTGAAGTATGTTGAAGTCGATCTCAACTTTCGTGGCACCGACCACACAAACAGGAGTTTCCTCAAATTAGGGGGTCCCTTTTTCTGGGAGTCTCTACAATGAGGATGATAATATATTGGGGTCTTATTGGGGCCCCCGATTTTCAAACCTGTGTGTAGTAGTTTTGTTACCAACAGTTACCAATCCTCGCACGGCCCTCAAGAGCCGACCTTCCTCCTCAGATCCTCAAAACTCGCAAGCATCAAGAATCAGACATCCACAACAGAGTCCATGCAAAAATCCTTCACAACGCTTTCAGGAAAAACGCAAACGAAAAACTAATCCAGGATGCATACTGCCTTATTTCGGAAGCACATCAGAATGGGGCGCTCTACCATTCCCAGCCCGTGTAAAGAGAATCCAGGCGCATGATGTGGCGGGCGCCCATCATGAGGTTCATGGTTCCTGCGACCGTGGAGGCAGGTCACACAAGAAAATGCGGGTATCTCTCAAAATAACCCGGTGTACACTCCTCAGGAAGTCTCTTACAACCTCTGTGTCTTTCCAGGATTCTCTGAGGCCTCCCCCAACAAGCACACAGCCAGCAAGCCTTGGACCAGGATCCAGTAGTGCGGCCCCTGCCTGGGCATCAATCAGTGAGTGAATCCCGGCGTATCGGCATAACATTTAGGCTTAATCTGAAAATGAGAGCTCACTTTCATTCTCGCATTTAGTTTTGAGAAGCCCCGTTGTAAGGACAATATGCTCATTTCATGGCTTCCTATCTCAGAGGCCGGCGACTTGGAGTTTGGCTTGAACACGTCACCCGTCGAAAAGTCGAAGCGGATTGCATGCAGCGCAACAGCACCTGGAGTTGGAGAACTTCGTGGCCAAAGGCACGCTTGGGAACCAATAAGGGGCTAGAATATTGACGACCTCCGTATGGGGCTACATGCAGGTTTGCATTTAAGGATGGAATGGACAATTGAATCCAAAATTGAATCGAAACTGTGGCTTTTAGGAAAATGCAGGATCTAGAGGTTTCCCAGGAGGAGGGGTGCCTTGTAATGTTTTGGGGTATATTAGGGGGACCCCTTCTTGCGGAAACACTGTAAACCTTAAACTCTGAACCGTGCTGAACTCCCAGGAGGAAGTAACAGCTGGCTTCTGCCCAAAAAATGCAAACAACTCCTGGCAAAAACTAACCGCTCCCAAACTAGCATAGAACCTGGGTGCTGGGCGTTGTTGTTAGAGGGGGGGTGTAGAGGGATATGTAGGGATGTATGTAAGGCTTGAGGGCTTTCATATGCCCCAAACAAACATGGAACGCCGCAGAGCCCCCACCTAAAGGGATAGTAGTTTATGTAAGGCCCCAAACCTGGAAAACATAGACGTGGACTCCCCACCATGATTCTCTACATCATTGCTATTGACCCTAAAACCCTACATGGCCCCAAACACTGTGCAACATCTTGCGCATGCATCCTACCAAACTGCTTGCTTTCTGGAGCAACATCAAGCCAAGGACTTCTTGGAGGGACCCCTGATAGGGACCCTTGTAGCTTACATGTTAAGGGGATTAAGGGTCCCTATTAGGGGTCCCTCCTAAAGTCCCTAGAATCAAGGTAACTTCGGAAATACCAATTGCCGAGGCAATCACCCCTGCAATGCTAGTTGCCGCTGCACCAGTTTTCCCAGACAGGCCAAAGTGGAGGCCAATAAGGGTTTGGGGTTATATTGCAGTTCTATTGGGGTTATATTGGGATAATGGAAAATAAAATGGAAACTACTATATTATAATAGGGTATATATAGGGGTCATAATGGGATAATGAAAAATACAATGGAAACTACCTTTGTATAATAACAAAAATCTCAGCAAGGTTTGAAGCAACCCACGGACTTTTGAAGCCGTGGGGCGTGCTGCTACATCCTTGACCTCAGAGCATGTGGCATTGCGAAGAACTATTTGAGGCATGATGTGAGGCACAAGTGATCTACAGCAGTAGTTGTAATTGACTGTGACAAAGTACCTGGTTGGGTTTTGCCTTACCAGCACAAGAACAACTTGAGAGGATGCACCACGCAAGAACTTGCTGGCCTAACCGAGAGAAAGCCACCCTCGAACATATAGCAATAGAGACTTAGCCAGCAGCAAAAGGGAAGTGCGACGGCAAGGTGACGACACCGTCAAGCTGGAGACTTGACAAGTGTTAGCTCCAGTTCAGAGACTTTCTTCTCTCAGCATGGCTTGACCCTTCGCTGACTTTTTTGGATGATTAGCGATCTGTGCACATAAAAGATCGGACACACGCTTCAGGCCGGACAAAGGCTTTCCTTAAGTAGGACACACGCTTCAAACTAAGACACTCGCTTGAGGAGTAGGACGCATGCTTCAGGTATGAAAGCTGCTTCAGGTCTGCCTTGCTGATGCAAGCCATCCATGATCTCAATTAGGCTCCTGGCACTCACGTCAAGCGGAAGGGTGCACCTTACTTTGGCACACTCTCATGGGAGTACGGCAGGCAAATGATTGGGGACTTGGTTCATGTATTCCTCACTCCGGCACACTGCTCCACCCAGGCCTTCAAGCAAGCCCGCATGGCTGGCTACCAGGTTACTCCAGCAAAGCACGATCAACTGCAAAGAAAAATGATTCCAAACAAACAACTTGTAAAACACTCTGGTATTGTCCGAGCGACAGAGGCATGCCCTGCTCCTCAGATGGTGAGATATCTTGAGATGTCATTTGCATCTTGTAGATCGAATGAGCAGACTGGAGACTCCCACCAATAGCAAAACCTGGAATTGAACAATTGGACAACGCCTGCCTTGCAAACGCAAAAAGACATGACTGAGCCAAGATTCCACCTGATCACATCTCTCCTGGCGCAACGCCTGCAAGCGCTTGACATCAAGAAGGCATCAGCCTTTTTTAGAAAATTCCGAATTAGAAACAGTAGTGTTATCATGCATGGGAGCTCTCAGAGGCTATAGGACATAGATATAACCAAGTCATAAATTGTTTTCTGCTCTGCCTGGCGTGGGCCATGCGTGCATGCGCACGATGCTGCTCCGTTGAGGCGCTTACTACATACGTTCCCCCTTAAGTCGATAGAATATGGGGTATATGGGGTCTTATTATAATATACCAGACGCCATATTCTATCTACTTGAGGGGGACTATGGATGTTTCCCCACGTTCCTACCAGCAAAATGCTGCGAGGACCTCGCAAAGCCAAGTCGGCACTATGATATACCCATATTCTGGTAACTTAATCAGACTTCTTTAACAGCAACCCAGTGAGGAAACCCTAAACCCTACATTACCGAGTACATCTCCCTAAATCCCCTTTAAAGGCACTAATAGTTTGACCCAGTATTTATAGTCCCCCTTAAGTAAATAGAATATGGGGTATATGGGGATTTTTAACATATTGTACACAAAGTCATATTCTATCTACTTACGGGGGCCCATATTCCGCCAGTTTCCGTTTCATGTTCGATCGTCTTTTCCATTTGATTCTCCATTATCGGGAAATGATGGGGAATTATTCCATCTACGTCAGGGGGACTATCATTTGAGAAGTGCAGAATACCCTGTCCTTGCCTCGAAGCGTGCTCGCGCCTCCGCTGCGTCATCGCCCTGAGAAAATGAAGCGGTTGGGGGTCCAGGGGTTTTGGGGTTTAGGGGCTTATGGGTTTAGGGTTTGGGGGTTTAGGGGTGTATGGTTTAGGGTTTAGGGTTTAGGGGTGTATGGTTTAGGGGTGTAGGGTTTAGGGGACGCCAACATGAACCGTCACAAGCCCATAGGCAAGCAGGGCAGAGGAAGCCTGCAAGATCCGCGTGATCAGGTTGGCGGTAATCAGAACCTGACTAGGTGGGCACAAAGCATCAGTGCTAGTCACAACCCATGCCTGCCCAGAGGTGCGGACAGAAGTAACCTTTAACAAGCTACAAGGAACGTTTCATGCGGCTTAAATCTGTAAAGGACTCCTTTGCCGGACCGGTCATAAGCCCTAGCCCTAGCCCTCAATCCCCAACCTCAATGCAGTGTATAAAGTCAAAAAGAAAAACTTTCCAGCAGCAACCGTGGGGCTGCATCTGCATTCGTCGTGGCCCCTCAGTATGCGCTCGCTGCATCTAGCTGCCAGAATCATCAGTAAACTATTTGCATTCCGGCCGCGCCGACAGCGCGGTTTTACTGCAAGCACAAGTGCTGTTCAATATACTACCTTATCTAATTCAATCTAGTAATTATAGAATGGAATGTGATGTATCATACTATATAGTGATCTGCTATAATCTCCTATGTTGAGCTGTGGCGGGTTTGAAGAGTGACATGGCATGCGGCAAAGCTACGGATCGTAGCCGTCCGCCACGGGAAGAGCCCCAGCACTGAGACCTCGCCGATCATCGCGCCGGGCGTGATAGTTCCAATCAGGTCTCCTACCAATGTTCTGAACGTAAAGCATAATATATTAAAGTAGATTATGACATATTAGAATCCATTCTAATATACTATGCTATACGATCATCTGCTAAAAAAATACCATAGCATACTAGAATATACTATGATATACCAGAATATAGTATAGTACAACATAGTACATTGAACAGAGCTTCTGCGTGCAGCAGGAAAATCTCAAAAAGGCACCGGATGAGGCAGATGCCTTTTGCCAACCCTAAACCCTCAACCCTAAAACCCTAAAACCTAAACCCTAAACCCTAAAACCCTTAACCCCTAAACCCTAAAACCCTAAACCCTGAACCCAGCCTGCTTCCCTGAAAGGCATCATACCGCCTGCGACCCATCCTGTCCTGACTTTGTGTGGACTTCGCCCTCACCCTTGAGGAAAATGATCCTTGCAGATGTTAGAATACAGTACATTATAATATTATAATATATTGCCATGTATTGTAATATGTTATGGTATTCGGAGGTTAGCCTAAGTAACCGTGGCTTTTGTGCGAGGCAAGGCGAATGTGACCTTTGCCTTGTGCAGGCTACGGCTCAGCTTGTTTTGAGGTAGTGGTAGGTATGCCATACCTCGCCAAATGGTTTCTTTCGCTCGGGCTTTGCGCGGGATTCGGTGAAGGATGGTTTGGAGTAGCTCCCAACATTTCCAACACGTCTTCTGTAGAAGAGAATCGCACTGTCTGGGTTCGGTGGCTCGATTGGGCAAACGATCATGTGGATAGTTTGTCCTTTGCTGGCAGTGAGTGGACCTCATGGGCGAGTTCCTGGACTGCGCCGCAACGACCTCAGAGGACCGGGTTTTGCTGGGATGGTGGTCTGTGCCTTCTTCTAGACACCATCGTGGGCGTCATCGGTTGGGCCCTCTTCGGCAATGCTTGGCCAGGGGTTCGCACTGGGTGTCAGCGGGCTTTTCGGATAGTGGCTTTGCTTGGATTCTGCTTGGCGGCACATTACCTATGGGCTATTTGTTGGCCGGTGGTGTCCTTAGTCACGGCGGTGGTTCTCGGTGTCGCGTGGATGGTTCGACTGGTGGTCAGGAAAGTGGGCACTTTGGTTTACTGGGCACAGCGAGCCGCTGGTGGGGTTCCGGAGGCGACAGGAGCCAGCTTTCTGGGCCCAGGCACGGGGAAGACCGAGACGACCGATCAGGACCTTCAAGAAGGTCGGCAACACCGAGAAGTGGGTTTTGGTTCGACGTGAAGGCCGAGTCGCTGTCTTCAAGGTGGGCAGTGACTCCCAGACTATCCGCACGGCTGGGCTCTATGTGCCGGTCGAGGCGGACACTTGGCGGGGCGACCGGGAGATTGTTGATGCTTGTGCCGGACATGACAAAGTTCACCTTTGCCGTAGCCTGCAGGAGTTCGACGCTGAGAAGTTCCAGTTGAAGGGTGCCGAGCTAGGCGCGGCGGAGGCGGGGAGGACGCTGTGGGCCTGGTTGTGGGCATCAAGACCGTCGCTCCCATCAAGGCCGCCTTTGGAGTTCTGTTCTGAGTCCGAGGCAGAGGAGCCTGTCAGGTGTGCGGGACACCGTGTGAGATGGGCGGCAGAGGATGGGGATCACTCACTGGCAAAGGGTCCTTGTACCAATTCTGGGGCAGGTCCCCACACCTTGCTCGAGGAGGATGGCGACAAGGATGGCAATGTGGTCCCTTTGTGTGCGAGACATGCTTTGGACTATGAGCGGCGGAGGAAGTGTCACGGCTGCCGATTTCAGGGTTGCCAGCGCCTTGGGTTGGAGGAGGTGCAGGGCGTGTTGCTTTGCAAAGGGCATGCTGAGGCTAGGAGACCTAGTTCAAGGCGGCGTTCTTCTCCGGCGAAGGCCACGCCTGTTCCTGGAGGTGATGATCATGAAGAACCTGAACTTCCTGCTCGGGTGGATGGTGGACGAGGGGCTCTACGTGACCTTCGGCGTCTGCTGGACGATGCAAGGGGCGAAGATGCTCGAGTGACGAAGCCACGACTGCGATCCCCTGGCAACACCCCGAAATCGAGCATCCAGCGGAACTTGGCGAAGCTTGGCCTGTTGCAACCGGCGGCGATACCTATCTTGGAGGACTTCTTCCAACAATACGCTGAGGGCCGGGACCTGGGTTTGTCGGAGGAGGAAGTACGGCAAAACTTGGCCATTGAACGTGGCCGCACTCTGCAAGCTGTGACTGCCGAGCTTTACCAGGAGGCAGTGCGCGAGCAGGAGAAGGGTCAACAAGGGCTCAGCAAGTTCATTCGGGTTTGGCAGCAGCGGCAAACACCGTCAGTGTCTCCAGCACCGTCCTTAGTTCGATCAACTCCGGCGTCTTGGGAGATAGTGGAGCACGCAGCCTCTGAGAAGTCAGCACCTACGTCGGGACCCACGTCACCGTTGAGGATTGGCAACCCGGGCATCTACGGGCAGGACGATCGCAAGGCAGGAGCGGCAGAGGGTCCGAGTAACATCCACGACATTGCTAGGGCCATCCAGTCTCAGACCGCGGAGATCGCCTCTCTCGGGCTCAACCGGCAATCCGAGGAGCTCGTTTTCTTGCTGAGGGCGTGCAACCAGTATCAGGTGGCCATAGGTGCGGGGGAACAAGGGCAAGCTTTGGCAAACGCCCTTTTGTCAGCCCAGGTCGGTGCATCCACAAGGCTCCGTAAGGCGGGTTTCAAGCAGAAGGCGACGACTCGTCTTGCAGTGGGTTTGGCTGGGCCGTACTGGGGCACTCAGGATAAGCATTCGCTGTCGGCCGCAGACTTTGTTCCCCAGACGGACGCGGAGTTGGACGCTTTTGTGCAGGAGATGCGGGCTAACAAGGTCGGCAACGATCAGCGACCCCAGCCACCAAACAAGATCGAGGACTGGGAGGCCAGGGTTCGCAGGCAGAATGACGTTTGGGCGTTGATCTACGGTGCGGAGTGGAAGCCGGTGCGGGCCCATGCTTTGAACCTGCTTCTTGAATGGCATCAGGCCGAACCTCATAAGTGGCCTTTATCCATCGTTTCCGACATCTGGGAGGAGTTGCATTGGCGGTTTTTCGAGGAACTAAAGGAGACCCTGCGGCTTTTGAAGAAGGAGGCAAACCGAGAGACGATGTCGCTTCAGGACATCAAGTTCTACGCGCTCCTCCCCAACAGCAAGGATCAGGCATGGCTAGAGCTCCCGAAGACCTTCGACTTGCGCAACCCCGACGGATGGTTCGAGGCGGAGGTGCTGCCCAGGATTGAGCGGCGTCAGGAGCGGATGCTGTGGCGACTCACGTGGGAAGGCGGGCGAGGCAACAAACCGCAAGGACCTACGCATGCAGGTGGCGACCAGACCGACCGCAAGGAGAAGCCGACCGCCAACAATTTGCGGGGGCCGAAGCTAAGCACGGAGGAGGTCAACCGCGCGAAGGACAGGGCCCCCACTGACAAGGCCGGGACGTTGCTTTGCTGGGGCGCTTTGACGCACATGGGCTGCGGCAACCAAGGGCGTCAACGATCGCACTCGGATCTTCAGGGACGCTGGGAGAACCTCGACTCGTGTGTGCAGATGCAGCTCCTGCGCCGAGGCGGACTTCGCCGCGCCGCATGAAGATGGAGACGAAGGAGTCTGCGCAGGCGAAGATCAAGGCTCTCAGAACCGAACTGGCCAAGGACAAAGCGGAGAAGATTGCGGACGGCAGGAAGTCGGGCCAGGGCCTTTCCGCGCGCGAGACGGACAACGGCACCGGCGAAACCCGAGCTGGTGGTGACAAAGTGGTGAGGGTTTGGGACGTGCCTGAAGAGTTCGAGGCGGTCGACTACACGCTCGCCGAGTACGACATGCGCGAGAAGGTGAAGGGACCTGATTTAAGGTGGCTTCTCTCCGGCAGGACGGTGGCTACGTGTTGCCCGAGGCGGACGGCGTCACGGCTCCCGAGGAGGCGAAGGACTACGTTCTGAGCAAGTTGGAGGGGGCCTCGGACGACCTGTACGCATGGGCTGCCGCAAGGGTCGCACGATCCCCAAGTTCGAGCTTTGAGGATATCATGTCGGAGATGGCCACGTACGGTTTGGGCGAGCTGGCGGACGAGGCGACCCGATTTCTGGAGGCGAACTTGGGCACGAAGGCTGGTTCCACTGGCGAGCTTCAGGCGCGAGAGACAGTGTGGGAGAACGGGCAGCCAGGCAAGGGCACGGCGGTTATCGCTGAAGAGCTGGCCGGGCTCCTGCAACAGGCGCACGTTGGCATGGAGAAGAGACAGTGCGTAACGAAGGCGGTGGCAGCAGGCGTTTTGTGGAGGACGCGGGCAAGGGCAACCGACTTTGGAGGAGGTCGCGCTGAAGGCCGTCGATATCCGCTTGGATCAGGCGCGTCAAGCTTTGGAAGCCAAAAAGTGCCATGGGCGACCCGCGAGCGAAGGTCACGCCCATTGAAGCGGAGATTAGGGTGTATGTCCACGACCTGCTGAAGGCCAATCACGACAAGGACTTTCGTTCGCACGCGGTTTTCCCGATTGCAGACCTGGAGGAGTGCAAGCTGGTTGTCATCCGAGCAGACTATAAGGGGACATCGTCATGGAGACGGTCACTGGAACCATGTGGCAGGAAGGAGGCTGGATTCTGTGGACCTTGATTTGGCATGGTCACATGGTTTTGCTTGAGCCTCCTCCATCTCTTGATGCGCGCGCCGTGTTCGATCGATGGCAACCTCACGATACCCCGGCGCTGGGCTTCCTTTTCTTTTGGCACTCTCGGCACGATCAAGAACGCACCAGCCCAGGCACGGTGTTCTGTCGACTGTGCAAACCGAGTCGCAAGGCGGGGGAGGTAGCCCTCTCCTTTTCTCTGACAGGGCCGCGCAAGGATAGCAACTTGGCCGCTGCGGCTATTGTGGGCTGCATACGGGCGGGGGCTTCGGCGCCGGAGGACCTCTACCAGGTGCGGGGCGACTCGCTTTGCTTTCAGGAGGTGTTTGCTGGCGCAGGCGTGATGACGAAAGGGTGGTTGGCTGCGGGTGTTCGGTGTCTAGATCCTGTTGAGGTTTTCAAGCGCCAAGGATATCGGGCTTTCTTTGATGTTACGCTCCCGGAGGTCCAGAAGCGTCTCCTACGGCAGGTTCGAGAAGGTCCGGCCAACGTTTGGCGGTTGGCTGCCCCGCGCACGTCGTTCTGCGACTGGGGTTTGCAAAATGGTGGCACGCGGTCGTTTCAGTTCCCGGCGGGCGGCAAAGATGGGGCGCCCCTCACGGACAGCGAGATTGAGGGCAACCTACTTTCCAAGGTCGAGGCGGAGCTTTTCTTGGCCGGTTTGGAAACCGGCGCCTTTCCCGTCGCCGAGTCCACGGCGCGCTCCGGCAGATACCCGAAGATGTGGGACTTACCATGGTGGCAGGCGATTTTGGCGCGGCCAGATGTGCAGTGGGTTGAGTTCCCGATGTGTGCCTTTGGTTTGGGGCCCGAGGGCGAGGACGGCTTTTACCATCATCGTACACGTTTGGTTTTCCCTCGATGTGAACCATTGGCCGATGCTTTAGCTCGCCGGTGTCCAGGTGTTGGGGCCGCCCATTGTCATGTCCCCTTGAAAGGTTCACGGCTCGGGTCATCAGTCACGCGGTGCACGGAGGCCGGCGTCTACTCCAAGGACTTTGTCGCGGAGGTTGCGCGAGTCCTCACTACGGTGCTTAGTGCTGGGGGGGGTCAGACGGGCAAGGCCACGCCACAGGCTGACTTGAGCTGCAAGGCTGGTGGAAGCGTTTGTGCAGGTTTGCTTGGTGGCCGACCTGGATGGCTGGACGAAATCGCGGATGACGACCAAGTCGACTTCACCGTGGTAGGTGCCTACGCACTTTGTGGTGGTCAGGACACGAGGGCAGGCAGTCTTGAACGATGTGACGGTGGATTGCGTGACAGTGGACTTTGCAGTGGGTTCGCCAGGGTGGCCAAAAGGTGCGGCGCTCAGCGCGACGTCGGGAGCTTGGAAGACGGCACGCAGGACGAAATCGCGGCTGTGGGCAACGATTTGGCCACCAAGGCTGGAGGCGAGGGCAACGGCGAGAGTGATGGCGATGGCCAGACGTGCGCGCGGGCGACCAACTTCGGCGATGAGGGCAACCACGCCTACGAGCAGACGACCCACGAGGGCGATCAGAGTTACGAGCAGGAGACCCAGGTGGGCAACGAGGTGGCCAGGTTTACAAGCAGACGGCTCACGCGGGCGACGAGGGCAGCCAGGTCAACGAGCATGGAGTACACGCGCAACAGCAGGGCGGCCAGGTTTACGAGCAGACGGCTCACGCGGGCGACGAGGGCAGCCAGGTCAACGAGCATGGAGCGCACGCGCAACAGGAGCAGCAGGGGGTCCCGTTTCGGAGCCACCACGGCGACGAGCAGCAACATAAAATCCCGTTTCGGAGCCAGGGTTTGCCCGTGGCACGTGGCGCCAATCACGAGGCATCAGCTTATTGCGCCCCCAATGACAGGTCACTCGGGGCTGCCCGGGCCTACATCGCGGAGGTCGACTTTGGCAAGGCTGGTAATCCCGAGGCTTGGAAGTGTCTGTGTGAGTGTGGTCACCGTTTGTTGGATGAGGCCGGCTCGGTTGAACAGGCAGCGAGAAGCTTGTGGCAGGTCCGGGAGGAGAACCGCTACAACAACTTGGCTGGAGTTCAGGATGCGTATTTGGACACCGTGTTGCACCCAGATTTGCTAGCGTACCTGAGGGATGTCCGAAGGCACGGGGTGTCGGCGAGGTGTTGTGGCGAGAGGGTCAAGCAACGAGCGAAGCTGCATCCAAATGCCCGTAAGCATGTGAACCAGTTGTGTCGTCAGATTTGGAAGGACGTGGGCAAGCATCGTGTCCTGGCGGCGCCGTCCAGTCATCCCGCCCTTGAGCAGGTGGTTGCCAGCCCCTTTGACGCGGTCGACAAGATGCTGCCGGACAGGTCGATCGCCCCGGACAAGAGGATAGTACATGATCAACGAGGCGTCAACGCTTTGACAGACAAAGAGTGGCACCCCCCAGCGGTGCAACCAAAGCACGAACAGGTTGCTCGGCTCATCTTGTGGTACAAACGCCGGTACCCAGGTTTGGAAGTGTTGCTGTCCAAGAAGGATATTGCCGGGGCCTTTCGTCTGCTGTGGGTGGACCCGAGAGATGTGGCTTTATTTGCGGGAGAGCTTCCCTGGCTGCCCAATGAGATGGAGGAGGGCGACGCTGTCGATGGCGAGGAGGTCACGGTCATCTATTTGGTCAGCTCCTTTGGCTTTTCCGGCTCCCCGGGCGAATGGTCAGTGCGGGGCAGAGCGACAGAGGAGTTCCTAACAAGCCACTGCCCGGCGCAACCACGTCGAGACCTGGGTGTGAACTTCAGCAGCAGGATCCTAGTCGATGACAATGTGTTGGTGGAGCCCTACGTTGGTTTGAGGCCTTGGGTCGCCGCTGAGGTGTACGAGCAGGGGGTGCGCATGATGTTGGGCAGGAGCGCAGTCAACACAGAAAAAGACAGTGTTGAGGGTCCCTACCGCACCTTCCAAACCGTGTGGGGACTAAATATGGAGACTTCGAAAGAAGAAGTTCACTTGCCAGAGCGGCGCATCATGAAAGGGGCAGTGCTGCTCAGCGAGGCCTGCTTTGACTACGGCAACAAAGACATCAGCGTCAGGACCATCCAGCGCTTCAGGGGGATCGCCACCGGGTGGGCCACAATCGTCCCGGGTTTGAAGAACGAGCTCAAGGCGGCGGACAGGTTCATTGGACCGACCATGGGTGGGAACGCCAAGGCAACCGCGAAGTTGTTCAACACCAACGACCCGGAGGAGTGCGAGCAGGCGTGGCGAGACCTTTGGGACCTGTTCGAGGCGGCGCGGTGGCTTAGTTCGAGGCCGGAGACGTGGAGCTCGAAGTTCGGTGCAAGTTTGAGGGAGCTTTTGCCAGTCCGGGAGCGTTTAGCGGTGCCCGGCGAGTGGAGCCAAGGCGTGGTCTTCGTGTCATCGGATGCCACCAAGAAGATCATCGGGGCCATCGACTGGACGAATGGGCTTGTGATGCGCATGAAGGCGGGCTTGGCTGCAAAGTGGGCCACTCTGGGCACTGAGGGCGAGGAAGTGGCCATTCATATAGCGGAGATGCTGTCTTTTCTGGCTTTCGCGCGCAAGGTTGCGGCCAGTTGGAGTGGCAAGGTCGTCTTGTACGGGGGTGACAACCAGGTCGTCCGTGAGTGGATTGAGAGTCGGAGGAGTGGCAGAGTGGCACCGTGGCCGGCCGAGTTTTGATTAGGGTCCTGAACATGATCGAAATGAGGTACCGTTGCTTGGTGATTCCCGCTTGGTTCCGCACCTTTCATAATGCGCACGCCGACTATGTGACCAGGCGCACGCCCGAGCAGTTCGAGACCCTGATCGCCCAGAAAGGTCGGGAGCTTGTGAGCCTGGCTGGTGCTCAGCAGGGAATG
>CAJNIZ010001314.1:0-28830 GCA_905231905.1 Symbiodinium pilosum | reverse complement strand
CTACTATTTTGGGTTTAGGGTTCACAAAATCGGAGTAGCAATAGCAACATCCTGTTTTTCGGAATGCCTATTTGCTTACGGTGTGCGTTCTGCATAATTGAACAGCAAATCTCAATAGGTAGCGAAAAAAGGCCAAACAGACAACGGTGTTTCTCCATTCCGTAGACCCTGCACAGTAGCTCCCATTCTCATCTAAACCCTATATAGCCCCAGATAAACCCTACATACCCCATATAAGCCCTATCTACCCCCATATGAACCCTATATACCCCCATTTTGGCACTGAGTTGCCGCAGTGCACGGCCGCGGCAAGTGCCGTCACCTTCGTTCTCGGCCTCACCCTCCACGAGCACAAACCTGGCTGTCAAAGAGCTCGTGTGGCTCAAATGAAGAGTCTCAGTGCTAAAATAATGATATACTACAATATAGAATACAATAATCTACTATAATATCCAAACATCCGAAAGCAAGACTCCACTTGACGCTGTAAAACAAGGAGCACTACTGCTATCTGATTCGTGGAGGGTGTCAAGTGCTCTTTTCTTTGCCTACTCCAGGCGTGATGCCTGCTTCTGTACCCGTATTCAAGCCGAAGTCGCGCGGTTCGCAGCACCTAAGCCTACCTGCTGCCAAGCTGCATGCAATCTCCTTCTTGCCCGACATCCTTGCACTGCAGACCCTTTCTGTGCTTCTATCCCTGCCCGCAAAACTCTCTTTTCCAAATATTGGGAAACTCGCCTGGAAAACGAACGGATTTTGGGAAAGGGTGAAACACACTTATGGTCTGCTGCGTACTCAGTGCTGCCCCGCCTCCGCTCGCCACTCCTCTAATTTCTGAATGCATGATCCCTCGTAGCCCCCATAGAAACCTCATATAACCATTTTGTAACTGTTATATAGCTGTTATAACTCCTAAATAACCTTTATATCATCCTTCTACAATCCCTAGCACCAGGACCTCAGGCTACATGAGCGCGAGCTGATTGAAATAAGTATACTGACCAAAGGGGAAAACATGGATAAATTACGATACAATGGTACTATATTTGGGTCATATGGAGATTATGAACATTTTGAGGGTCATATATATTCCACTTTAAATGGTAGCATATAGTGATTGCGTAGGGATATTACTACCCTAAACATTATACCTATATAGTCCTTATAAAGCCCCTATCTTCCCCTATATAACCTAAAGGTTTTTCTCTTTGTGCCTCGGCTCGGTTAGCAACATGCCTGGCTCGTAGATCCGCGCGTCAATACGCTTCCGCAGCTGGTCTGCGAACTCGTCCGCCGCGACCTCCCCAGTTTGAATATAGCGAGAATGGAAAAGAAAATGGAAACTACTATTTAGAGTTTAGGGTTTAGGATTGAGGGTTTAGGGTTTAGGGCTTAGGGTTTGGGATAATGGAAAAAAGGAAACTCCTATGTTATATGGATTATATAGGGTTTATATGGGCCCAAGGGAAAGAAAATGGAAACTACTATATCATTTGGATTATATTGGGGTTATACAAGAAACAGAAAAGATTATACAGGGATCATATTGTGGTCATCAGGGATAATATTGGGATTGTGAAAGAAGCATAAAGGATTGTATACAGGTCATATTCAGGTTATAAGGGAAATATTGAGGTTATCACAGAAGAAAAGAAGGGTTACATGCCGGTCATGTTCAGGTTCTAAGGGAATCCCGGTGATTTGAGAGAAGTGATTAAACCTGCAGATCCTTGCAGGTGAAACATTGCAATCACAGAAATTCTGTAGACCGAAATTACACCACTTAACCAGCAGCCTCATCCAATGTGAGTGCCTAGTTCGCAAACTAAACCAGGTATTGACTTCATCCCATTGATCTGGTAAGCTCTCCAAATTTGCTGAAGCTTACGAAGGATCATACAAGGGCCAAAAGGAGGAAAAGGCGTTTCTGAGGGGTTATAGAAGGGCAATACTGGGGTTATAAGGGTTTTATAGGTTTGCAGTTTGTATTAGGGTTGTATTGGGGTTAGAAGGGATTATATCGGGGTTTCATTGGAATTATGAGGGATTATATGAGGGACATATTGGGGTTATGTTGGCGCTATAAGGGATTATATACGGGCTATGTAGCGTTAATTAATCTTGAATAAGTAGGGAATGAATGGAAAGAAGATTGAATCAAGATGTGTCCCACTCCTCTCTCTCAATACACCAGTGGAGATTGTTTACCTCAAGACATTTCGCGGACTTCTACACTTGTGCGTGAACATCCGAACATCCTCAGTAGAGAAGTCTTGGCTGCCTGGATGACCGTGGACAAGACCAAGGCACCGCCCAAGTCGCCTGCGCAGACATAACAAAGAGAAGCATGTTGTGTTTTCACAACAGGTAGGTTTGTTCATAAATACACCCTAATATGACCTATCATAAATATAGTAGTTTCCATTTTCTCTTCCAGTATCCCGGAATTATCCCTATATAACCCTCATATAACCCCAATATACCCTGCATCGAAACATGAGAGGCAGATCCAAGTAGTCTTCCAGCTGCATCGGATCATCGCCTCGTTGGAAGCCAATGCTCTGCTCCGCCTTGCGGGCGATCTCATTCACAATCCGCTGCATGATGAAGTCGCGTTCGTTTGGGCACTCCTTGGAGGACATAGCTTGTCCATGGCTTCAAAGACTACAGTGACTACAACACCCTTCTCAATCAACGCGGACAAGGAGCGGATACCACCCTGTCAAAGATTTCAGCAGTCCTGAGAGCGCGTGGCGATGCAGGAACGTTCAAACTCCGTTGCTGTCCAACACCGTGCGCAGCAGATCAAATTTTGGCACGCCACATGATCTGGACCTCGCAGTTCCCCTGTGGCTGCAGTCGGCCCTCAAGGGGCGGAAGCCCAAACAGGAGCTGCTCATTGAAGCAGGTGCCTCAGTGTCCATAGAACTTTGCCCACACATCTGGACCACTGTCACTGTGACCATACCTTACTGGTTCTTAGTATGCAATAAGGGAAGATAATGACAGTATAATCCCAATAGAATATATATCCCCTACTCAGCCCCATCAAGATACAGTCAAGGAACCTTCGGCAAAGACCAGCTCACCCTTGTCGGGAGTGATCATCCGGATCCTGAGGATGAAACCCCCAAACACTAAACCCAAAAAGGCTCTGAGGCTCTGACGCTGAGCCAAAACCCCCCTGAAAAAACGCTACAGGTTTGGGGGTACCCTTTCAAGGATATTGGGATTATATTGGGATAAAGGAAAATATAATGGGAACTACTACATGATAATGGAATAGAATATATATTGGGGTTACATTGGGATAATGGAAAATAAAATGGAAACTCCTGTTCATGGTCTAGGGTTTGGGGTTTAGGGTTTCCCGACATTAGGGGGTACCTTTAACGGGGTTTATAGGGGGTTATAGAGGGTTCTATAGGGGGTTATACAGGGTTTAGGGTTTAGGGTTTCCCAAACTTAAGGGTACCTTTTGGGGTTCCCTATAATTAGGATTTACAATAATATATTGGCGTCTATATTCGCTCCCACTATTTTGGGAAACTATCATTTGCTTACGAGGGCATGATGTAGGGAATGAGGGAATATAGTCTGTGGGGATTATCTTATTAGCTACTAACAACCAGCAAGTCTGTAATGGTAACAGTCCTAATGATGGGAACAACCGTTTGGATCAACATGAAGTTATCAGCACGGATGGCAGCCAAATCGGCAACTGTGAGACTGACAATACCTGATTCAATACACCGAAGCCGTCAACTCCAGCACATCGAGCCCAGGAAAAACACGTTTTGGAGCCAAGAAGCTCGCCGCGAAGTACAAGAATGGCCGCCTTCTAAAGCAGCGGCTTTCGTTCTTCTAAGATTAGAAGCATCAAGAAGATTATGGCTCTTAGTCATAATCCCAGTGAATTCTAGAATTCGAACATTGAGCCGATGCCCCAGGCAATGCTGATGCTGCCCTTAACCGCAATTTTGAAGACGCCTAGCACTGTTGGAGTGTAGGAAAGAAGAAAATCTGAGGACAAACAAGTGTCATACTGAATATTCAAGGATCTTTATCATGAAGACCAGCCCCTCTCTCAAATGAGCTGTAGTCTATGTAGGGGAGTATTATAGGGCTTTTTAAGGGGGATACTAGGAGTTGAGACTAGAGCTCATATATTCCTGTTAATTTTTTGCGGATACGGTGGACGCGTGATTTTGCCTGTTCGGGCAGCTGCTCCCCGTTGAAGGTCGACCACAAGCCCTTGGCTGTGATGTGCTTCCTGCCATGAGTGCGACCAGAGTAGTGGGGCTATTGGTTTACGGTTTAGGGTTCAGGGTTTAGGGTTCAGGCTTCAGGGTTTAGGGTTTTGGGTTCAGAGTTTAGGCTTTAGGGTATAGTTTTTTGTAGGGTATACAGGGTTTAGAGTAGGCCTGTTACATACTGGTAACTACATGAAAGCATGGGATATTGATTGTTTGTAGCCTGGATTTCCCCTACCTACCTACAGTGTGGAAGGTCCCTCAAGCTTGCATGGAAACCCGTATAGCTCCCATTTATTTCCTTGAAATGATGTTTACTCCAACTTGGACAGTAGTCTGGACAGGGTAGCGGGATCAAAGTTCAACTATTATGCTCAGTAAAATACTTGTTTAGCTCAAGAACGGCCTGCAGCATGTTCCAGCCCTTCAATCGCACGTACGGCGGCAATACAAGGCTCTGGGACCAGCGCTGACTGCTATTTGCATGATCTTGAGTGCTACGTAGTTCTCCAACGGCTGGTGAGGATAAAAATAATACTCATTCTTACAACCAGGAATAAGAACAACAAGAACAGTGATAATAACAATAATACTAACACTAGAAATACTCATAATCTTGTTGTGATCCTGTCCTGGCATACAGGTTGATCAGCGACAGCAGCTTCTGTGAAGCGCCCACAAAGAGAGGCCACTGAGTGCCTGGGGTGTTGGCATCTAAGCTATAATCTAAACTCCCAGTATCTCCCTTTAAAAGCCCAATACTACCCTATATAATCCCCAATATAACCCCCTATAAGGAGTTTAGACTATAGCTCACCTAAGATCTTAACAGCCGCAGCATGGCTTCCAACACGTTTCGGTGACAAATCCCCATGTTCCCGCATCTCACACAGAACTTCGGACCAAGGCCTGCGGGATACTGTTAGTTACAGTACAATCCATTATTGTTCCGTCGATTTCAATGAGGAGTCTAGTAGAATAAGAACCTGTTCATACTCAACAGGACCTGGGATAGTGATACTGGCCCGGCTAAAGGGCCAAAATCCGTCAGCTGCCTCCCTCTTCGTGGCATTTCGTGGACGCGTCTGGAGCCTAGGTCCCTGTGGGAGCGTGATACTGGCTGCGCTCTACTTTCCGCAGCCTGCAGCGAAAGATATATCCGCACAAATCCCGTGTTTGTTTAAAAGGCAATCCGAATAAAATCCTGTGAATTGCACAGTTTCCTGTTTTGTGTCCATGTGATTCTCGGAATTTTTTGGGGGGATACAATGACCCTGGACCCGCACAGGGTCGAACGTGGGCGCAACATTGATTCTATTCCTTGACCAAGTTTGAAAACTGTCGCAGCAACAACACATTGCTCGTTTACAGCTGGTTGGTGACTTAATGCTGCCGGATGCTTCTCACGGCTGATGCTTCTGAGGGGCTGGAAACCACAACACCATGTTGGCGTCCAATCTTCTGGAAATGCTCTTGCTCCTGTCCAGTGTAGCATCCGAGATCAATCAAGACACGGGAAGGTCGCCCACAACATATGGCAAAAGCAGCCTAAACGCGCTCCTCAGGGTGGTCCTCCAGCGCTGCGATGAAAGCAGCCCGTGGCATTTCCAAAACTATGCAAATCTCCTGGCATTAGGCACAAAGAAAGGGCATGCTGAATTGAACGGATTGTTGCAAAAGGCATGGCAGCATATGGCAACACCAACACTACTAGCTCCCACGTTTGCAGCGGCAAACCAGCTGGGGCGGGATGAGTAACAAAGCATGTTCCTGATGCTGTTGCAGAAGCATTGCAACAAATAATCCTATGTTCAGCTGCTTTGCTTTACCAGTACAGTTTGACGCGAGGAACACCTTCACGTGCGCCTTCTACCGAGCGACAGCGTAACAGAAAAAAGAAAGGAACGTGATTGAAAATGCCGACGGAATGAAGTAGGAGTTCCAACATGTCTCTTTTTGGGCGAAAGCAATCATTTTTCCTAGGTCCAGCTGTACTGGGGTGGACATATCCGTGAACAAGTTTAGCTAGACCTAATTGAGGAAAACAAGAACCTGGTGCCTACTAGGGACTGAAGGAATCGATCCCTACATAGTGCCTGTGTACTCCCATGAGGACACAAAGTTTTGGAAAAGGTTGCAACAACCAGGAGTTGTGTTGGGAATGAATCTAGGTCGCCCTGCAATGACACTCCCACGTCACTCCTTGTGGCTTTCGGGTTTTGGCGCTTGCAGTATGGGGGCTGCTTTTGAGGCCTTTTTGTTTCGCTCTTTTTTGGGGTTGCCGCGACTCTGAATCAACTGCACATTGCTCCTGCTGCTGTTGCTTCTGCTACCGCTCCCGCTTTGGCTACAGGTATCATTGCTGCTGTGGCTGCACCTGCTCCCGCTATTGCTACAAGTAATTGCTGCTGCTGCTGCCGCCGCCGGTGCTGCTGGGCTGGACATCAAGATCTTCATCCAGAACAGCGCTCACGCAGTCATGCATGTCATGCGGATGTTGGAAGTTCTGTGCCTTTGCAACATAAGCTCTCTGACCGGGCCAAATTGGGACAGGGCTATCAAAAGTACAACCCCCTACTGTTTTTCCCCCTACGAACCCGTGAAACGCCATCTGTCCTTTGCCCTTACCACCGCACTTCGCCGCTTGACAAAGCCAAGGATGGTCAGCTCACCGAAGCTGTCGCCTGCATGGACCTTTCATTTCTGTCAAGCGACGCTGTCAGGCGGTAAGTAAACCCAGAACTGCTGAGGGACATCTTTCACATACCGGTGGTTGACAAAGACTTCGGCAGAACCACCTTTGATGATGTACCTGAGCTGCTCCTTCCCATTACAGAAGTGAGTGAAATTATTGTGCCTACACGTGCTGGGTTTAGATGCATGGCCAAGCTGCATCGAGCCAGAATCGACTGCACCTTGGACGGTGATAGTCTGGCCAATCTTGTAGGTCACGGTGCGGATGCAGCCTCTGGGAGAAGTGTTCACATTCCCAGACATTCCCAGCTTGCAACAGTGTTAGCAGGAACAGGCCTGCTATGGCTTGGAGGAAGCCAGGCCCACACCCCTGTAGAATTGTCAGGCCTCAATTTCAGATGTTGCGGCAAACTGCATGGACGATGGGCTCACTTGAGGCAGGGCACTTGCTGCATCGTGCTCTCGCTTTGCGTTCCCGCCGTCCGTCTTTGAGTTCTCCTGTCAGATGCTTGCTGATCGAAAGACCCACGTCTGAGGTGATGTTGAAAGTTCCCTACGAATCAAGCCCGATGGTTCAAAGCCCCTAACTTTGTGCCTTTGTGCAGTATCAACCCCATGAACCACAAAAACGAAAATTTAACTCAACTGATCTGACCTGCCTTCACGAGCCGAAACCTCTGCTGCTCAGAGGGGTAGTTGTCCAGCACACCGTTGAAGGATTGCCTACTTCAAGTCGTGAAAGCATGCCATGGAAGGGGCCACCTGCCCCTGGAAAACAAATTTTATAGGGATTATATAGGAATTACATAGGGGTTATATAGGGGTTATATAGGGATTATACAGGGATCATATAGGGATTATTATGTAGGGATTATATTCCTTACTCCTTACTTGAACCAGTAGTCTGCCGTACACACCTCCAATGCTCTGATCCTGTGTGGACACCATCCTCACATTCAAGCCTCTAACTGCCTGGTTGCCCCAAATGGGCCTTTCCCAGCTACACCATCTGGACTCAAAACTGAGAGGGCTGGAGTCAGAGGCTTGGAGAACTCTTGAAAATCTCCCAGTTTCCATTCGGTCTTTCGTTTGATCTGTCTCAAGCCCAGCACAAGTGGCTCGTTTTCGCTCTTGCAAAGCACTTGGTTGGTCCTAACAGCCGTGCAATCTCGCCTTGACCCTGAAACCCCAAAACAAGGATCTGACATATCCGAGAGAGGGCCCGAACGCGCTCAAACAGCTCGGCCCTGGGGCCCAGAGATGTATAGAGATTGATTACAGGAGTCCGTATTCGTGATCATATGGCGATCGTTTTGAAAAACACCCGCCCACATGCTACCGCATAGTCCTGGGGGCGACTGGCCCGTGACGCTGCACAGGTTATTATTTGCCTTCGCACTGGAACTCACCCAATGCGGACATAAATCACAAGCCTGAGACGAATCCCCACTCTCATCCCAGAACTTCTTCCTGGCACCCCAGCCACTGTGCTCTTCTCAACGCAGCCCAGCACACGCTGCCAGATTTACAACCCCATTGACCCTGCCTGACACAACCGTAAACCCTAAACGTTAAACCCAAAAACGTAAACCCTATCCATTGCATCAGCAAAAAACCCTGAACCCTAAATCCTCTATACCCTATTATAGTAGCTTCCATTTTCTTTTCCATTTTCCCTCTATAACCCCAATATACACCCTATACAACCCATTATAGTAGTATCCATGTTCTCTTCCATTATCCCTGTATAGCCCCAACATATACCCTATAATCCCCTATAATCCCTATAGTTTCCATGTTCTTTTCCATTATCCCTAAATAGCCTATATTACCCCTATATAACCCTAAACCCTTATCCTCACCCCAAAAAAACTGCGGGATGTTGGTCACCTGGCCTAGGGATGAACAGCAGGAGGGCCAGCGGCGTGGCTATCCGGAAGGTCGCATCGGGCCACATTGAGGGCATGTTGAAGAACCTCTGGCAGGAGCAAAGGGCTTAGGGTAGAGGGTTTAGGGTTATAGGATTATAGGGTTATGAAATTACAGGGTTACAGGGTCAAACTGTTTCGGGTCCCATGCTGGAAGACAGAAACTTTGACGCAATGTTTAGGGCATGCGAATCAGTTGTTCGACATGTCTGATACTGGCTTGGGTTGCCACAGTGCAGACGAAGACCCCCCTCGCCATTTTTCAGCATGTGGTAGCACCCAGGCCCCAAAGATAATCCCTTACCCCTAAACCACCCCTTAACACAAAATATGGGTTCCCCAGAATTCCAAATTCTGAAATCTGCGCGCAGAACATCTTTAAAAGGATTAACATTAATCACGGCTCGGATCCTCTGAAGAGAAGACAGAAGTGAGAAATTAGAGAAACAGGCAGAAGGATTGAAAAGTTTCACAGGATGAACAATATGGACTGAAAACTATCTAGCTTATCATGACAGGCCACTGAGGTAAATATCCCACCTGAAACAGAAGCAAAAGCCCCGACAATGCTCTACAGGTTCATAAGCACACCATAAGACTGCGGAAGTGATTTTGATTCAGAATTACTCTTGGTAAGAGTAGACAAGATATCAGTTGACTTTGGACCGCACGGTGAACCAGATGTGCTTGTGACGAGAAAATGTTGTCGTTGTAAACAAGTTAAAGACATTTGTTGTTTCAAGCGTTGCTATTGCACCGGTAGACATTCTTATTGTTATGGTAAATAAGCCTTGGCTTGGTCTGAATGCTTAGATACCGGGCGGGAAACTCATGTAGAGAAATGACACCTATATGATTCAGTAGTGAAAAACCACTGGATTTGAAACACGTAGCCACATAAGTGTAGTGTAAATATAATCTACAAACATATAGATATATATATATATAGATTGTTTATATTATAGTTGCAATATGATTGGAGAAGCGGAGAAGATAAAGCAAATGCTTTATCCTTAATCCTAACCCAATTCTAGAAGGAACCCCTCGCCGTTCTTGAACTACGGCACCCAGGTAGTGTGTAAGGATTGGGGTTCTAGGAGTGTGACCAAGATTTCATCATATATTGTGCCTTAGGTTGGGGGCTGGGTGGTGCTACATGCCGAACAACGGCGACAGGGTTCCTAGCTCAGACACTCACATTCCGGTAAAACGCATAGCTGATCACAGAAGTAAACTATAATATACTCGATTATATACTGTAGCATACTATAGTACACTATAGTATACTATGTGTAGTCTGTCTTGAAACGCTGCCTCCTCTCACCCAGGACCGTGCCCACGTCACAGTAGCCGCAGAATTCCACACCACGGCCTCTGGCAAGAAGTCTGCAATAAACCCTTATAGTATGTTGCAACATGCAATGTGATAAAACATTCTAGTATATTATATTATAGTATATCATCGTATATTCTAGCATATTATAATGCATCTTACAAGATTATTAGTGATGAATACATTAGTTATATACTATATTAGAATGTCTTATAGTATATTATAATATACTGTAGTATGCTTTCACGAATCTCCTGCCCTCAAATTCATCGAGTCTTTCGCCAAGGTGCCCTCACTGCGACGCTCAACTCGGCATCGCCCAAACTCGATAACCCGCAGGGTGTCATCCATGATGCCCTCCTGAGGTACTATAGTACATTACATTATAAAACATTCTGACATATAGTTATCATTGCTAATCTACTATAATGCACTATACTAGAGGGCTTGATCGTCGTCTTTCCGAAGATTACGTTGTCATTGACCGTCAGTCACAAGCCCTGAAGACCAAACTCTATGCAAGACATGCACACAACCGTGCTTCTCGGAGGGCGTGCGGCTCGCTTTCTTTGGTTACAGCTCGAGCAACACGGACAACAGCCCAAGACGAGTCCTCTCGAACTTGATCGCCTGCGAAGAATACCTGCAGCACAAGAAACTGGATTTTTCTCAAAGCCCAAAAGCGGCAACATAAACAACGGAAGCTCCGCCTTGCGCTCCGAGACGGAGGCAACGGCCCGCAGGAAGGCCAGGTCGCAACTGGAGAAGATCTGCATCCCCTGGGCTTGGGAGCTCTTTGCACACGATGCTTGGAGCTTACCTAGCTCTGCCCTTCAACAGCACCGTCACAGCCCTCGTCCTGCTCCTTCTACTCCCCTTCTACTCCCCTCCTACTCCATCTTCTTCGTGTCTCTACTTTCTTTCACATGCTTCCCGGCTGCCTTCAGCGCTTGTGCAGGGCGTGGAAGGCTACCTTGGAGCTGCATCACGATCTCGCGAAGGCGGCCCATGAAGCCTGACCCGCACTTAGGGTTTAGGGGTTAGAGCTCTGGGTGGGTGTTTCTCAAACTGAGCCCTAATACAACCCCCAAGATTTTCCCCATCAAGCCCTCATAATCCACCTTTATAGGAATTTGTCCGAGAAAAGTGCCCACCAGATATGTGGGAATTATGAAGGGATTCTGGGGGTCCTGATTAGTATATAGGGATCGATTTGAGAAACACACATCTCCCCAAGATCCAAAGGGACCCCTCCTTTGAGAAATTCCCAAACTTGGAAAACACTCAGAGGGCCCTTAACACCAGTTCATTCAAGGGTCTGCCAGTGATTCCAGGGAAGAGCGCGAGCGCATCCAGGATCACCTCCGATTGTTCTGGACTTCAGACTACACTAGACTAGGTTCAGGGGCCATGTAGAAATCAATTTCTTTACGACTTTATAAAGATTATAGAGGGATTTAAAAGGGTGATAAAACCAAAAGATATGTTGAAAAAGCTGCCCCTCGATAGCCCGAAGCAAACAAGCTGCGGCCAGGTTGCACTGGGTGGAATCGCAATGGCATCCACCTGGATGGCTTGCTTGGTGACTGGGGTGCAAATGCAGCTTTCAACAAGTCTTTCACCTACAGTAAAGGGTTTAGGGTTTAGTGTTTTAGGGTCTCGGGTTTTAGAGTTTAGGGTTTAAGGTTAAGGATTTAAGGCGAAGAACAACCCGCCAAACAGTCTCAAAGCAAGATGCCTCTGTTTGCGCTCGTACTGTGGCCCCACGCGGGACCCCTCCGTGCAAGAAGCAGACCTGCCCCGGGCTGACTTCTCCAAGTAATAATACAAATAAGAATAGTACCAAAATGTACTAATGATACCCATGGTACAAATAATAGTAATAGAAATATTAACATTAATAATGACTGTAATGAAATGCAAAGCTCAAGCCGGCAAAGGAAAGCTTCCAGGGATGTGCTTCTCCGGAAGCAGGTGCAGCATTCAGATTTCCAATTCAACAGAGCGAACTCCGAAACCCTAAACCCTCAAAAGATGCTGACTCAAAGCTTAACAGCTCAGTGGCTCTGAAATCTCTTGAGCAACGCAGCTACCGCAGAGCAGACAAAGTAAGTTGTGTCCTAACCCCTATAATCCCTACATAACCCTATATAATTCCTATAATCCCTATACAATCCCAGATGCCTATATAATGCTGGTCAAGAGGCATCGCCCATGACAGCGCCCTCGCTAAGAGCACCGATTGTTTGAGGCACCGCCTCGGCTTGCAGGAAATCTGAAACCTAATGCTGACAGTGGCTTATCACTATTAGTGCGAATATTTCTTGTATTATTATTATTGCTAGCATTACTACTATTTCTTTTGTGTAAATATTGTCATTGATATTCTTATTATCTTATTATTACTACTGCTAGTGACGGTACGGGCCTCCTCACCATTGTAGCTCAGCTTCTCGACTTCAGCCTAGTCTCAAGAGGCTTGCCCTAAAACGCTAATATAACCCCAATGGGATATTTATATATATATATATACAGCCTCATAACCCATTATGGTAGTTTCCATGTTCTTTTCCATTATCCCTTCCTTGCCGGCAGAAACCTTTGCATTCCACTCCCGCCTTGCCACTGTTAATGGCAATCAGCCAGTCGGCGATCTCGCCCAAATCATCTTCCTCTACCTTGGCCAGCATCATCAAGCCCTAACCCCTAAACCCTAAACTACATGCTGACGAACTTAGCATCTGCTGCACCCAAGCAGCCAGAGTTTCTTTTGGGGCATAGTGCCGCCTCTGCGTTCCACAAGCAATTAACCAAATCACCTGAGCAAAGCAAGCAACATGAAGCCGACTGCTAGAGTCAATAAATAGTAATACTAGTAGTAATAGTAAGAACAGTAATAGTAATTGAAATAATAACAATAATAGTAATAACAATAATTAAAAATGATAGCAATAACGAGGATAACAATAGTACTAATGATGAGAATACTAATAATGATGATAGTGATAATAATAATGAAAGGAAAGTGAAGCGAAGGGAAATCACCTCGGGCGGCACTCCCGGGAACATGCCGTGCCGGAGGATGCAAATGAATTGATCCTTGGTGGAAAGGACAAAGCACTTCTTCTTTCATAATAGTAATAATGATAGTAATAATAATGATAATGATCATAGCGCTTCTTTTGCAATTCCAGATTCCGTTAGTCTGGACAAGTTCGAGTGAAATGACTTCAGTGCATCGCCTGTGCCAGTAGCTCAGGGTGCAAACCCAGGCAGGTGAACCACAGACGGCAGCAGGCCACCTTTTGCTAGCACCTTCTCGACCAAGTCAAGGGAGACCTGCACTCCGGGAAACTCTCTGAGGGATGGACCCAACGTGAGAGGAGATAAGGTCAAATGTGGTCCAGAAAGTTAGCCAAGACGCCATGGCAACCTTCACACCCGCAGCATCTGCTGGCTTGATGTCCTGGGCAAATACCCGCTTTTCTCCAGAGGCAAAATGCATCATGGAGCGTACTGTTGTCAGCCAAGGAGCCATCCGAAGCCAGCCCGAAAGATTTGTCTGCTTTTGGCTGCTGTAGCAGCTGATGGGGCACAGGTTGTAGATATTCTGGACCTCATCCTGTGATCTATCTGAGCTTACTCCTCTGGCAGAGCACTGATGCCCTCTCTCGACAGAGTCCTTCAAAGGCCCTTGAGCCGTCTTGGCGTCCATGGACACGCAATCGTCCAGGTCGTCGTTTGGGTCGCTCGCGGGCTTGCCTGCCTAGCAAAGTAAACACTTTTACATAGGCAACTTTCCACCAACTAGGTGTTCGTCCTTTGGTAGCCAGTCACCCTAAACCCTAAAACCCCAAACCCTAAACAAAACTACCATAATGTAACATTCATGAAAGACCAAGAACAGAAAGCCAAGCCATGGCCTTTGGCTTGTAGGGCTCTGCCAGCTCGTGCAGGCCCAGCATGCCTGGAACATTTAAAGCGCTGCCAGGTCCAGCATCGGAATCCTCGCATCCGGCGACCACGCAGAGACATTAATGGTAAAACGTGTACGGTTTAAGGAATATGGAAACTACTATAGTATATTGGGGTTATATTGGGGTTATATTGGGATAATGGACAAGAACATGGAAACTACGATTTAGGGTTTAGGGTTCTGGGCTTAGGATTCAGGATGAACCCCTAGAAACCCCCAGCTTCTATTTCCTTTTCCGCGTCTTTTCCTTCTGATTCTCCACTTTTTGGGGAATGTCCATAAACCCTGAACCCTAAATAGTAGCTTGCATGTTCTTTTTCATTATCCCAATTTCCCTAAACCCTAAATCCAGTAGGCTGGGTCAATTGTTCTTATCAAAAATTTAACTGCTATTACTATTTGTACTTTGAATGTTCTTAGCTTTTGCTATGATGGCTATTATAGTTGTTGCTATTCTCCTCTACTTCCTCAAGCACTTGCCAAGGGTCTGGAGCGCAGCCTATACAAATGCGCACGGAGCCAGACAAGACCACGAGCATTGGGACCTACCCAAGGATTTTCGGTGGATTTGCTCGGGCTTTCTATGAGACACCTATGCATGATTGGAAACGGATTGCTGAGAGTGCATTGACCACACGGTACCGAAAATTTATCAAAAGCAAGTTCTGTGAATCCATAAATAAATTTAGGTGCAGGAGTTCGAAGGAAGCAAACCACACACTCAGTTTTCTCCACTTCAGTATATTGCTACCAGTATATGATTATTGGTATACTATAATTCTAGAACTATAATAAGAATATTTGGACTAAAATACATATTCTTTGTTTTCTCCTTCCTAATATTATACTAGCTTCCATTTTCTTTTTCATTATCCCTGTATAACCCCAATATATCATAGTACTTTTCTTTTTTTATATTCCATTATGCCAATACAACCCCAACATATCCCTTAATATACGTTTTCTCCTTCCTGGAAGAAAGGCCTGGTCCGAGAACACAATCTCCTCGTGGCCTTCGTAGCGCCGGCACATTGCCTGCTCTGCAGCCGTGCTCAAGCAACGTTGCAAAGCACGAAAAATAGTATAGTATGTTGTACTAGATTGTAATACATTATAGTATATTATTGTATTTTACAGTATATTATAGTAGATTGTAATACTATAGTATGATATATTGTAGCATCCACATCTCTAGAACTCTAATGAGTAATGTTTCTTGAGCCACAAGATCTCAGCACCACCAAGCCTTCTTGGCAATCTGTTTTATCAAATACTCCTGCATAGAGATATAGTCCCCCGTAAGCAGATAGAATATGGGTTATATGGGGATCTCATTACCATATACGCAAAGCCATACTCTATCTACTTAAGGGGGACTATACATCCAGGGCAGTGGGTGCGGCTTCCCAATCACAGAGACAGGATGCATGTTCTAGCACGGTCTGAAATTCGGCTACCATGACATTACATCCCTTTATCTGAATATATGTGTGTATATACATATATATATATACATAATTTTATAGGTTTAGTACTCCATATATATATATATACACTATTGACACCTCCCCCGTCTTAACTTGATTCTGCGCTGCGGAGCGGTCCTCGCATCCCTGAAATATGGGCACCCTGGCCAAAATGAGAAAGGTATCAAGGGCTCCAAATGGAGGTTTCCCTAAACTGGGGTACCTTAAAAGGGCTTTATAGGCAATATAGGGTTTATGTAGGGATTATGTAGGGGTTATGTGGGGTTTGGGGTTTCCAATAGCAGGGGTACCTGTTTGGGGGTCCCCAAAAGAAGGAATATAGTTGGGGTATACAAGGAGGACCCTAATTTGGGAAAACTACTCAAATAGCAGTGTTGATCCAAAAAAGACTTCAGATGTACAAAATTCATAACCATGGACATCATTTCCGGACAATCCCACATGCTAGTTGGCCCGTGCATCTTCGGTAGATTGCATTGTGGAGTGAGAGGCCATACTAGCAGTACTAGTAAGAATGAAAAAGAAATAATAGCAATATCTTAAATACTGATGGAAAAAATAATAGCAAAAATAGAGGTAGTAATAATGGAAATAGTTATGACGGTAATCGTAATATTAACAACAATAATGATGTTAGCACCATGAAAAATGTAAAAAAAAAAAAAATAGTGGCAAAAGAAATTGTAGAAATGTTTGTTCATATGCTCTCTTCAACATTCCCATCCCCTCATGCAACAAAGGGTTGTCTGGTAGCCTGAATTCAGAGTGCACGGCAAATAATGACTGAGGAGAAGCAGGACGCGCGCGGGGACGGGGGTGAAGCTTGAAACACCTTGGCTCCAGCAGCTGAAAAGCTCCTGAGTTTCATAGCAAGCACAAAATCATGGGTAGATTTTTTGGGGGTCCCGAAAATAAGGATTATAGTATTTTTTGGTCTATATTGGGATCCCCCTGTTTAGGGAAACTACCTCATAACAAGAACACATTCAAAACATTATTGAACTCTGTCTCAAAAAACCTCCAAAGAATCTCGCCTAATCCTCTCAAATAAGCCAAATATGACGCTTGACATTTCCTGTTTGCACTGGAAACCTATCTATAGTAGTTTCGATCTTCTTCTCCATTATCTCTATATAACTCCAATACAACCCCAAGGGCAGCAAGCCCAAGCAAGATCGGCCCACGATGTTAGCGACGCTTCCAGGAGCTTGGCCTCCAAACAATCACCATGATAACTGCTACTATTACTAGTCTTATCATTACAATTAATATTCCTATGATTACTAGTGTTATGACTTTAATTGCTATGATTATTGCTATTTTTGCTAATTACTACTCGTGTTAAAGGTTTAAAGAGGTTAGGACTACGTCCAAAAAAGATGGAGAATCACATGGAAAAAAAAAACATATTTGGAAATGTCCGACTTAGAAGCAACCCAATAGGAATAGAACTCTGTGATATGTGCAATGTGGTTGTCTTTTCCGAGCCACAGCTGCACTGCACTCATGGGAATTCCTGGTAGGCCGACTTGCTTCTGCCTCGTGGTCACTGATCCTCTCAGCATCCATGTCAGCTGCAAACCTGGAAAGCATTGTAGCTTGGAAACCTATACCATAGAAGCTTCCATTTTTTCCATTATCCCTATAAAAATCGCAATATAGCCCAAACATACTTTAGTAGTTTGGGTTTCCAGTGGCAGTTAGGGTACCAGCACTTGGGAGGCAGACTAGAGAGGCTCTTGGTACCTGACAAGCCAAGGCACAAGTAGAAACACCTTGCTTGCAACTTCCCATGTTACAGTGCAACGTCTCTCTATGTGTTACCAAACAGCATGTTGAGAGAGTGCAATGCAATATTGGTGCTGCCTGTCATTCATGAGAACCGAAACTCAATGTGCAGTACTCATTCCACTCACGGAGGAGCCATGTCGCATGATGGTGCTTCTTGCGTGCTAACAACCTTCGCATCATGCCTTGAAGCTACGTCCTGCCATCAAACATCAACACCTGTTAGCGATTGTGCTCCATGAAGGCCAAGAAGAGTTGGGCGTTAACAGATTCATGTTAACACATTCATGATACTTGTTGATTTATGAGCCATTTTGTTCTGGGTTCTAAGTGTTCCTTTGATAGCAATCTATGCCGAGCAATCATGCAGGCTTGACAGCTGACCCCAAACCAATGGAGCACAACCTCCCTGTCTTTGTAGCCATGCTGCAGCAGCGCGGAAAACGAGGAAAAAGCCCCGCAAGCGCCGCAGGGTTTCGCGGCGCGATCCGAGACTTTAAGCCATGCCCACCCTTGAGGTCAAGGCGTAGCTTGAACAGCGTTATTTCATGCCAGCATGTTCTAAATGCACAGGATCTGCTTTGTTCCGTTAGGATGTTGCTCACCGTTCATGATGTCATTGCTTGGAGAATGACTGCGCAAAAACATGGAATGGCTGGGTTCAATATGGCCTGCCGGCACCAACTGCAAAGGGTTGAGTTGCGAATGCGGGCTGAACAACTCGACTTTCTGGTCAGCTTCAAACGATTATTCCGGACCTGTAAGCCAAAGCTCTCGAAACCATTGACAAATGCTGTGGTCGTGGATATGCCATCAGTCACTTTCCCACAAATTTCCGGCAGAGTTGTTTTGACTCTGCCGATGATCGAAACAGCCCGTTTCAGTTGGGCATGTTCCAAGCTGTGACGCTCAACTCGCCGACAAAAGCTTCCGTGGAAAGGCAATTGAGGCTTTTGCTGTCGCCATGCGCGATAATAACCGGAGCTGTGCTGTCGCCATCTGTGCTATGCTGCCCACCTTCGGCGACTATTTGCAGAGGTTGCTAAATGAAATGCGACGAGGATAGCCTGCAACTTCCCCCAATGGGCAGCCAGCATCCACTGCCGGGTCAGCGTCTGCGGGATAGGTGAGGACATCTGCAGCCAGCGGAGCTGCGGCCATGGGTGCAAAAGCAAAGGAAAGCAATCGCAGAAGAAAAATGGATGGACTGCAAGGCCCCCAGCAAAAGCATTACCCTTGCCAAACGCGAGCATTCTGTAGGATCAAGTACTCACCTCTAACGGCACTAGAGGTCTGAGATGCTCAGAGCCCTTTTCCCGATCCATGATCCTCCACGTTTGCGGCAAGCTGTATCACTACCCCTGAAATCCCAGTGCATAGAATGGAGTGCTTGACAAACTCTTAATTGAACAGCCCGCTGTTGCGAACCCAGACGTCTCAGGACTTAACTGGGCTGCAGAAGAAGAGCTACAGTAGTGGCGCTAAGGGCCATAAACGTCATGTGGTGCAGGTCCTCTGAAAGAGGCCAGGCGTCTAGGCTTCTCGGCTTCTAGGCCAACGAAAAAGTGGTTGCACATCTTTGTAGCTCTTCAAAAAGCTATATGTACACCATTGCAGGTCGCACGCCGCATCAGGCCGTCTCATCTTATTTTTCAATTGAAAAATATTCTTTTTCCAATTTTTCAATTGAAAAATAATCTGAGCTCATGTGTCTAACCGGGCACCGAGTATTGCATACAACGGGGTATGAATCAACATGTGCCTTCGTGCGCCCCGTAGTTTTGTTTTGGCTCCACATCACGTGGAAGGGTGCTGAAGAGTGCGATCCACATGGTGAGGCGTACACCCAGCGTGCCGAAACGCCGGAGCTAAATCACAGAATCGGTGCCAGTCGCCATTCAAAATTGGTGTGATCCCTCTCTCTTTGTGCAGGCGTGAGTCTCATTCATCAGAGAGCAGGCATAGCCAATGTGGCGCCAAGCAAATCGTGATTCCAAAGTAGCCGATCTTCGACATGAAAGGATTACCAATAGTCATGCTGCCGACAGTGAGGGCAGGCGTGCAGTAATCCGGGGTGAGATGCAGGCTGAAGATGAAGCGATGCGTGATGAGAATGTTGAAGATCATCAACTAAGTGAAGTTCAAATGTTCGCGTTCGATTTCAAATCCATCCAGAAGCCTTTCCAGATGATGCTATACCAACATCATGACAAACTGCGACGTGACGTCAGCGCTTTGTGGAGCGCCCGCAAGCAGTTCGAGTCTGTTCTGGAAGAGTATCAGAAATTCAAGGAATCAGGCAGGGTTCCGCATTTTGCGGACTCCTTCTCAGTACCAAAATGTGTCTTAGGCGTGGCCTTCCCAGTTCCAGATGGTCCAGCTGCAGGCCGTACTATCCAGGAAGTCATCAACTCGTTCAAGGACTCGCAGCTGGCCACGAAGGTAGACCATATGGTCAAAGTCAAAGAAGCAGTGGTTGAACATTTCAAAGCCAAAGTGAGCCTCGAAGCCTCCGACAAATCAATCAAGGCGCAGCTTGACAACATTGTTGATGAGTTGCGCGCAATGGCTTTAGGTTTGGACTTTGGATATGAGAGTTGGTTTGAGGAAGCCAAGCGATTTGCCAGAATGTCTTTTGAGCACATCTTGTTTGCCGCAGCCTCCAAGCGTGTGCGTCACAATCAGAACCAGGAGAAGATCACTGAGAAGCAAACAGCAGCCCAAAGTGCATTCACTTCGTTACCTAAAGAGGCCCAGCTTGAACTCATGATTGAAAGTAAGGTCTCCCAGATGATGACTCGTGGCAAATCCAGTTCCAGCATACCAACGACTCTGCTTCGACAGCAAGGAACAGCAAGCCCTAAGCCGTCAGATCTCTGCCTTCAAGGCTGAGTTTGGAAAAGGACTCGGCAAAGATGGACGTGGACACAGGCATCATCGTTCTCTTTCACGTCTTCCCGGACATCAGCCTAAAGGTAAGAGTAAAGGCAAGGGCTATAATCCCAACGGGTTTTACCCCCAAGTCCCCAATAAGGGTAAAGGGAAAGGGAAAGGTAAATCGAGGAGCCGCGCGCCCAGCGCACACAACAACAGCCGTGAAAGGAAGCAGAAAGGCAAAGGCAAGGGTAAAGGTAAGCAAGACCGAGGCAAGGGCAAGCGACAGGGGTTAGCTTCAGCGGCGCGGCAACCATCCTGGAATTCTCGCCAGATGAGCAGCCGCGCCGGATATCCACCTCAACGACGTACTCCGTCCCGACCTCGTCGAGAGCCAGGAGGAGGATGGCGCGGAGCATGGTGATTGAAACATCTCGTCGGGCGAGGAGGCTACAAACAGGCCGGCCTCGTCACAGAAATGAGTGGTTAGCCACATGTTCCATGCCTTGTTTCATCGAGCACTTCCTTTCGCGACTTTCTCAACAATTTTCCTGGGAATGCGCTACCAGATATTTCATTGGGGACTTGGACCTGGGTGTGTTGGGCTTTGACCACACCCAGAAGACTACAGTGGCCCGGAGATCAGTTGGCATTCCTGATTGCGTTGCTCACTTACTTTCAAAAATTCCCAGATTCATTATTGGTCGCCGTTCGCTACCTCTCACGCATGACCTTGATGCTGCCATGCGTTCCTTCAAACGTCAAATTCTGACTCGCCATTTCTTTGATGATCATGGCAAGACGGCGGGCGCCAGCGACAATTTTACACTGCGATGGGCTGGCCTGACGGCCCCCTCCACTTGGGAACCGCCTTCTACGTGTCCGACGCTGGATGAGACGCTCACTGCCACGCACAATGATACGCGATCCAAGTTTGCTGTTGCGGTGACGAAAGACGCTAAAGGCAACAGCCTCATCCCAATGCGTCGTGATTTCAAGCTCGAGATGACTGTTGCTTTGGCCAGTGATCCCACGCAGTTTGCTCTCCAACAGCCTGATAGATTGGGGTATTCTTGGCTGTCAATCACATTTGTTCCAGATTGCGACTCCCGAAAAGGGTGGCCGATCTTCTTACGAATCAAACTGCATTTGAGGACTGGCCTGTGCACAACATTGAGTACACATGGAAATCCCACAAAGCTCACCAATCCGCTCTTTGCATTACACCAACAACGCGTTCTCCACTAACTCCTTTGGCCAAGGTGTTGCAAAGGCATTTGCGTCCAATCGTTGCCAGCAAACCTTCGGTTGTCACACGCACACGTGAGGTGGTAACTGGTTTAGATGGACTACCTGTTCCACACCACGCGTGGCTAGGAGTTGGCGACATCAAGGACTTTTTTCCATCTACATGCCCTACACAAGCTTGTGAAATCATTAAAGCCGAGTTGGTTGAAAATCGGGACCCACATGAAAGGCATGACATTCATGCAAGCGTTGAAGCTTTGGCCATCGTGCTGAACAACCAGTCTGTGAAAGCCGGTGATTCTACATACCGCTGCTTGAAGATTGGACAGGGCTTAGCATGCGCTTCGGAAGTATGTGATCTTGTTGCGTCCCGGACTCTGGATCACCATCCGCAAGTATCCTATCACATCCAGTCAAACATGTTGTGGTATGGCCGTTTCCGTGATGATTGCTTGGTCATTTGGACAGGTCCTGACGACGAACGTTTTGATTTTGAACAAGCTTTTGGAACTGCCAATCCGCGGTATGTTTGCAAATGGGAATGGTCCCAAGATGAGGTGACTTTCCTCGACTTGAGCATTCGAGTTCAAGATGGACGGCTCAGACTCAGTACTCATTTCAAACCCACAAACTTGTTCAGATACATTCCGCTTCGTGATGCTTTCATGGAACGCTTATGTGCGTGCGGATATGGTAAGCCCTTCATCACGCAAGTCTTTTCCCGAGATGCTTGCCAGTACACAAGAAGAGCCACTTTGCCAAAGCAAAACGGACTTTCCCGTGAACGGTGCGTTGCTTTGCGCGTGAGACTCCATCCAATCCTCGAGCGCATGCGCATCCGTCAGTGGCTACATGACAGGCAAGAGAGAGTTCATACTGCACTCAAGTCCCGCCCGCGTTTCGTTGTTGCCTTCAAACGAGGCCAGCATTTAATCCATACTTTGCGTAACGGTGTACAGACAAACTGCGCGGAGGGTAGGCGGGTGCAGTTTTTCAATTGAAAAATAATCTGAGCTCATGCGTCTAACCGGGCACCGAGTATTGCACACAACGGGGTATGAATCAACATGTGCTTTCGTGCGCCCCGTAGTTTTGTTTTGGCTCCACATCACGTGGAAAGGTGCTGAAGAGTGCGATCCATGTGGTGAGGCGTACACCCAGCGTGCCGAAACGCCGAAGCTAAATCACAGAATCGGGGCCAGTCGCCATTCAGAATTGGTGTAATCCCTCTCTCTTTGCGCGGGCCAACAAAAAAATGGTTGCACATCACTGTAGCTCTTCAAGAAGCAATATGTACACCATTGCAGGTCGCACGCCGCATCAGGCCGTCTCATCTCCCGCATCCTGCAAGCAAGGAAACACTACACTAAAGCTTTATGTATGATGCTGTCCAAGACACCAATAACTCCGGTAACTAACCACAGCCCCAACCACTCTGAACACAGGGAACGCAGAAAGGAAGTCCCAGATCTGGCTACGCCCATCTGCCACGCCTCACACTTAGGCCCCCGAAGATTTTTGAGCCAAAACCGCACCCAGGCCAGCATCCTTCTTGAAGCAACACCCCGCAACAGTTGCCTCCTTGGCGCTCGGCCTGCTAGCAAAGGCGAAGCCTCGGATTCGTTGGAAAACCCCACTTCTCATGTCCAGGTCCTTCAGCTTGCTTTGAGACGCATACTAGAAAATTGCTTCTGCGGCAAGCAACAGCTTTAACTAACAACCCGCCTGCGGCTATTGCGACGCTGTGTCTTATACCGGACAGAGCTATGTGCACACTAGCCGCTTGCTCCAAAAGTTGCGCTTACCGGACTGAAAAGCTTGCTCAATAGCTGAAGGTCTTCCTGCTAGACACTGCGCCGTACTATGTGCATACTGACTTTACGACAACTGCCATCTCAGAACCATCTTGGAGTTGGACAGCTGGCAAAGCCGGGTGGGACCTTAGCACGGACTTGCCAGGCAGGTATCTGTCCTTGGCCAGGGCTGAACGAGAATGCATGATGATCCACAACTACAAATGCCACAGATGGCAAGTTTCAGCGGCTTGGGGTCAAATTGCATGCTTCTCGTGCGAAATTTGCACAGAGATCAAACTAGGATTCAAAGTACTTATAGCCCTGGCAACTTTTTGTGCATGGGTACAGGAAGAAATATTTCAAACTCAAGTGATCAACAATCACGACCCATTCAAACAAATTTGGAGAGCGGATCAATACAATCATATAATCACTCAAGATATATCCAATCCAACTCATTCAAAACTGAATCACATCAGTTGCAGCAGACACGTACTTCTTTTGGCACAGCCAAGTTGGGGCGATTCCTCAAGTGCAAGGGCTATGAAGGTCGCGCATCATACATGAGCATGAGCACGTCCATCACATCCCCTTCTCAACTTCAAGCGGGCTCAATGCTTCTCCGGTGAAGCAGCAAAGTCCCAAAAATGGGGAAATCGGCACTGCCACGAGAAGGAGCATCTGCTGGATTACTCGGTGAGGGGACCCTGGCAATCCACCCCATCATTGCATCGGCGTCTGCACATTCAAGCTCAACCAACAGGGATCTCCATATGGGATCCTTTGACGTCCCACTCACGCACGCGGCATGAACTCCACTGTGGTCTACGAAGAACAGGACCCTCTCACGATTGAGATAGTGGCTCCAAACTCTGCGCGCGCACACCACAGCGTACAACTCCACCGGACCTATGAGATGCTTTTTGCCTGCTTCACTCCATCTTTTGATGATGTTGGCCGGGGCGCTGCAACTGAAAAAGCGTGCGCACCAATGACCACCCACCTGATGGTACATGACACCACCGATGCTGCACACAGGAGAATCCTCTGGGCCCTCGCAAGCCCCGTCGGTGAACACACAAATGCATCCGTCTGGAAGCGCAGCGCTGATGGTCCGTGACTGCATTCTGATTTGAAGATTTCGGAAGGCAGCAACCTCGACTTCCCCCAAGGTGAGGTTCCCACACGAATCACACAAGGCCCGCAGCTCCATGAGCGCAAGGCGACCAAGCCGGCCCATGATCTGACCCTCCATGAACTGGATCCTCCCGAAAAGTGAAGCAACTTCACGCGCCTTCAAGGAGCCTCTCCGGATGACCTCACCAACCGCCGCACTGACTTCGGCACACCTGTCGACCTTGTTGGCGACGCACACTTTACCCAGCGAGGGATCAGACAAGTCAACCGTAACCCCTAGAAGATCGGCGCTATGACCAAACTGCTGCTCTTTCTCAAGGGCGCACTCAAACCCCAATAAGGAGAGAACCGAATGCACGACCTTGTCACAGCTGCCTCTGAGGGCGCTAAGCTCAAGTAACGGGTAGTCGTCGAAGTAGTTGAAATTGATAGCTCTCGCTTCCTGCAAGATGCGCTGAATCAACCTGGCCACGCGATTGAACGCCGTCACGCTTGCCCCGGCCCCGAAGGGCAGCACGCGGGAGATGTACCCCCTGACTTCGGATGAACAAGGATCTTTGATGGTCACCACGCAAGCGGCTTGATGGTCTGGGTGAACTGCCAGCTGCTTATAAGCAGACTTTAAATCAACCGTCTTCAAGAGTGGTCGGCTCCGTTCCGGATCGGCCTTCCAGAAATCGTTCAGAGGGCCAACCACTTCACCCCCTGAAGACAACTTGACTCTGACTTCACCCCGTTGCATAACGCTGCGCATCAAGAAGGCGGCTGACCAAACCAATTCGTCCAGGGCACGAAGAGTCAGCTTGTCGCAGGCAGCAAAGGCGCCGTTCACACCGTTTTTTTTTGACTCACAGCGTCCTGATTCCGCTAGGTCGCCTGGTGTAGGCCGTGCAGGTTTGTTACCCGGAGTCTCATGGACTCAGCCACGATCGTGCCACAGCACAAAGCAACGTAGCCGGCTGCAACCGGTGCGAACACCAAAGCATTGCAGCCAGCGAGCTGTACAGAAACAAGCTTACAAAATGACAATTGGTAGTTTTCGTGAAACCCACTATTGCGAAGATATCATGCGACAATGCTTCACTGTAACCATGTAACTGAGAGCTGTCAACGGTTGTAACCCACTGCAGGCGCGTCTCCAAAGCAGGGCATGTTGTAATTTCCCATAGTTCGGATTTCGTCCACAATAGAAGTCGTGGAGCCCAACCCAACGTCGGGAGTACCATCTGCAACCACCGGACTTTCTGGCGCCAGCTGAATTTGCAATTCATCAATACTGACAATGAAAACCCAATCCCGTGAGTAGCTCCTTGTCCTCATCATTTAGTACTGTAATGCCCTTGTTGGCATACGCTACCAGGACAAACCTTTGACCTTTCCATGCCATCGTGGAGTGCAGCCAATGGGACCTGAACAAGCCGCAGGGTACACCCACATTGTAGACCCGACCAATCATGTCCCCATTGGAGCTTGGCTTCGGCAGTGCTTGCTCGCAAACCCATAATCCTCCGCCCTGCCAGCGACCACAAGCAATCATTAGGTTGGGAATGGCAGCATGATTCTGCTTGTCAATGTGTGGCGCCATGTGTGTATTTAGATGCAAGCTGATGGAGCTGAAAACGCGCAGCGGTTTCTGACCTCTCACCCATGCCGTGAGCAGTCTGGAGACCCATGGGAAAAGCCTTGTGTTCTTTGTGACCCCCCCGAATCCACCCTGCACATAGCTACCCCAGGTTAACGAAAACGACTCACCATGTTGCTCAACCGCAAACTCTGTACATTTTCGCTTTCTTGCCTTGGTGAGCTCCGGCAAGTACTGAATGAGGGCTCGCAGGAAGTTCTGCATCAGCTCAAGATTCAGACTGCCCCTATGCAACATCCGAAATACGAATAGCTCCAAGGAATGATAAGGTGGCTCTTCCAAGGATAGGATTGGAGCTGCCAAAACACATGTATAGTCCAGAGGCACATTCCACTGCTCCAAGAGCTCCGTGGCTTGTGAAGAGTACTGCACCTCCAGAGTAATATGGGGAGCAACGAGCCCGTCTCCCGGCTTGTGTTCATCCGGCTCCGCAACCACCCTGCACCCCTCATCGAATTCCTCCATATCGATTTCTGTGAGCGCATACTCCGAATGGGGCGAAGCTGAACCAGATGTGTTCGAGTCATCAATAACCACCGCATCTTCCACCTTGTCTGTAGACTCCCCTTGTAGCAAGGCTCCCGTCTCCATTTGCTGCCCTGTCTGCTCCTTCTGAGCCGCCTCGCTGTAATCCGCCAACGGACTATACTCTTCTTCCGTGGGACTGTCCTCCCTTTCTGCCTCCGCTTCCGCTGTAGCTCTCATATGCGAGATACCCAATATGGAGGGTAACTCCAGTTGCCAAAGTTCCGGGCCCACCCCCGGTTGGTACCAAACACTCATCACCCTGGAACACAATAGCGTGCAAAGGCATGGCCCCGTACATGCCCGCACCCCGCACCCAGAGACGAAATTTTTCACTGACCCCAACTGCGGCCCCAATGCAGACAATTGGCATGACACTGATAAGTACGTAGTGCAGACAGCAAGTACCTTCTCTTTTGCGACTTCGTGCTATAGGTCGGTCCATGAGCCCCGGACCTCTCACCCGGACTCGGCCCCAACACCTGGCAGGACCGGCCCGAAAAAAGGCACTATATCAATGGCGCTGCACCCCCCACCGGGTGCACTTCCCTCCGTCGCTTACAGATCAACATGTACACATTTCTTGACTCTCTGGTCCCATCAACCGAATCTCGCGCATGAAACACTGGTTCGTCATTGTCATCACAAATTGTGTCCCCCGCTGCCTCGGTCAAGTGCACCGTGTAATGCCCTGCAAGTACAGAGTCACCATGATGCATGATTGCTGCAACTAAGTCGTACTCCACAGCGCCTGAAGATAGCTCATTGTCACCTGTGAAAACAGGCACGTGCACAGCCTCTCTCCAGGCAATACGACAGTCATTCTTGTGCGCAACACCAGGCTGCCCGCCATATCTGTAAAAGCTCAAGACCAAAATGGTCGGCGCCTGCTGTAATGCGTGCGTGTGCGCCTGTGCGTGCCACATATGTAGCAAATACTGAGTGTTGCGCAAATCCCCTTCTCCAGACCAATAGCCTGGCGACACAGGCCCTCATCAACCACAACAACTCGTCTGCCCTGTCTGGGGCTGTCTTGCTCCCGTCTGGCCTCCCACTTGCCACTGCAAAAGATCTGGACCTATTTTTGCCACAGGTGTGTCCGAAACTCCGCACAATCATGCTGCTGAGCAGGTGACCTCCACCCTGCCAAGACCGCGCCAAAGAGAATATGACCTGCAATGAGTATTCGCCTGCTGCGGTGCCCCAAGAGACCCCTGATGAGGTTACGACCAATATTCGTAAGCGAAGACTCCATCCTTGGATCTGTGGCCACCACCCACAACATCGTCCTGACTGCAGCATTCACATAACAATAATTGGCACTGTTCCTTAGTATGAGAGTCCTCACTGAATGAGCTCGGCCAGCTTGTTCACGGCCGCGGATCTCTTGTATCCTTCCTTGCGGATCTGCAGCCCTCCCATCTGTAGGGACGCCTGTCCCATCAACTGCTCCAGCAAATCGTAGAACTTGTTGGCCTCTGGCTTGCGGAAATTTACGTCCAGCTGCAGGACCACCATGGCCCCCTGCATGTTCGGAGTCAATGGTCTTTTGCAATGGAAAGCTGTGACGATCTCCGCCGTGGTCAGGGCTTTGAGGTCCTCCACCAGTTTCATCATGGCTGATGTTTGTAATGGTGCTCGCGCCACGTCCTGCTCCAGGGCTTGGTTTGCCGGCGACCATTCTGGCAGACCCATTGCCCCTGCTCGGTGCACCACCCCGACTCCTTGGCCTTATTCACCTGCTCCTCCGTGAGGTTCTTGAGTATCTCCATCACCTGGTTGAGCAGACACCATAGCAGGGTGGTGCGCAGGCTGATACCGCTGAGCTGACTGTTTGGTTTGGTGATCTCCTCTAGTAACTTGCACGTTTTCTTTTGCGGAGCTCTTCTGAGCTGCCAGGATCAGAAACCTTGTAAAAATCATGTTTCAGCGCAATACTCAGTTTTCATGCGGAAAAAATGCTAGAAGCATCAGCCGGGGTCAGTGTTCCATCATTCAACAAACAACAACTGAGGATCTGGAAAAATATTAGGCACAGAGCATCTAGACCATTTGGGGAATGGAAATGTTGCACAGCATATCTCAAAAAATGATAGATTCAAGCCAGGGCATGCCCTGGATCAGGGGTTTTGCATCATTCAAAGTACCA
>CAJNIZ010001313.1:5870-21458 GCA_905231905.1 Symbiodinium pilosum | reverse complement strand
GGGTTATATAATGACTATATGGTAGTTTCCTAAAATAAGGGAACCCCAATATAGACCCCAAAATACTATAGTCCTTATTATGGGGACCCCCAAAATGGTACCCATAATTTTGGGAAACCCCCATATAAGGGTTATATATGATTATAGGATTAAGGGTCCCTACGGTCCCTACCAGGGGTCCCTCCTAAAGTCCCTTGACCAAAGGTTGCATGGAACTGCAAACTTCCTTCCCGGGGGTTGATCGGGAATAAGGGAACATGTTGTATGGGGACTATACGGGGGTGGGGCACTTCTTCCCTTGTTCCCTACTAATCACCAATAAGCTTCTGAGCGCCTGACAAATGTCTGTCTTCGCTGCCGGCTTGAGACCAAGCCTTTGGAAAGTTGGATTCCGAACTGTAGGGTCCGGACATCCGGCTTGGGTCACGGAAAAAGGGTGTCCATGTCCCAGCAAGCGAGAGCGCAGAGGTGCTCGACTTTGAAAGTGCATGCAGAGAGAGACAGACAGAGAGAGGGAGAGAGAGACATCCCTCGATTGGAGTAATTTTCAACTAGGTTTTCATGAATTTGTTGATTCAAGTTATACAAATGTTCTGAAGGAACAGTATTGATCCAGGGCTAAACCCAAAGGGAAGCCCAGAAGGCCATGTGCCGTACGAAGCTTACCCAAACTAACATGGAACCTGAAAAGGGCATACCGTTCTTTTGGAGGGTGTTTCTAGGGGTTCCATGCGAGGGTAATCCTAGGGTTCTAGGAAGCATGTTCAGGATGAGTGGAAACACCTCTTCGGCAACTAAAAAGTTTCATTGCAAGAACTACATGGGTCCTGCCCTGCTGCACACCACGCGAATCGCCATAACAGGCCATAACATGAAGAAAATCGCCAACCCAGACAGCCGAGATTCTTAAGGGAATCGGGCCTTTCTGGGAGAGCTGCCGAATCCCCAGACTACTACCCCTATTGCTAGCGCTTTTGCTTCTACTGCCACTATTCCTCGTCCTATTCTGCTGCTGCTAGCCCAAGCTCCATTCCCACACCCATTCTTATTCCTGCTCCTACTCTTGTCATTACTTTTGCGATTTCTGTCGTCATCTCTACATCTTTTCCCAACACAATGACCATTTCCCGGAAATACTTTAGGTGTGTCTCTTGCTATCATTCTTACTATCACCATTACGCATGCAACTGCCAGTCTTACTGATACTACTTTCCTATACCTATTTCCATTTACCACTACTTCTATTCCATCCTAATCCGTTTACTTTAACTATTCTTCCTACTACTGCCCATGATACAAAACCTGCATGACCTCAGTATACTATAATGCTATAATTCCCGAGGTATAATGTACTTAGTGTCATGCAAGTTCTGTAGTGTCCACCGAGCCCTAAATCCTAAACTCAAAACTCTTAGCCCAGTCGCTTCAGAGAAGGCTTTGCCCATCTCCAATGCTGCGCTTCATCCTCGGAGAGGGTGGGGCTACAACTGGAAGGTTTAGAGTTTAGGGGTTTAGGGTTAGGGTTTGGGGTTTAGGGTTTGGGGTGTAGGTATTTGGGCAGGGTTGATCCCTATCATTGCCTATATTATTTCCCTCCATATTCCTCCATACTCCTATCTACCTCTACATATCCTTACCTATCCCCATATCCCCATGTATCCCTGCATAGCCCTGCTTTTCCCTACATATCTCCCCATAGCCGCCTATACTTGACTATATGCCCCTTAATCACCTCAATAAGACTCCCCTATATAATCCCCTACATAACCCCCTTCAAGGAGTTTCGACCCCAAACCCTAAGCGCCATATATCCCACTTTAAGCATTTTAGACCCTGAACCACAAGCCCTATATAACCCCCTTTAGCAATTTAGACCCTAAACCCTAAACTCTAAGCCCTACGTAAGCCACTTCAAGTAGAAGATTTAGGCTATAGCCTAAGTTGAACAGGGTTCCTCTTAAGGAACTTAATCTAAATTCCTATATTGGGGAAACCCTATTAATTAGTATAATATATATATATACACCCACTGTGACAACTTCTTTTACGTTCCTTAACAGCCCCTAAACCCTAAATCCTAAACCCTAAACCCTAAATCCTAAATCCTAAATCCTAAACCCTAAACCCTAAACCCCGTCAGTAAATGAAACCCACCTCCGGCCGACAGAAGTCCAAGGATGGCACCTGCTCACCGGGTCCGTCAAGGGTTGAGGGTTTAGGGTTTACCCAGACCCCCTAAAGGATCCAGAAATGGAACCCCCCCAATATGAACCCATTACTACATTGGGGAAACTGGGGGATTATTAGGTGGCTCCATTTTTTGGATCCTTTAGGGGGTCTGGGTGATTAGGGCTTAGGCAACCTTATGGGTTCTTCCGGATACAGATTCTCGGTTTTAGGGCTTTAAGTCTTGGGGATTAGGTTTCAGGGTTTGGGAATTGGGGTTTAGGATTCGTTTTTTTTTGGTCGGAACTTTTTCCGCGCGCAGATGGAATACCAGTACGGCAAGGTCAGCACAGGGCTGCCCTCATTTACACAATGCAGCGTGACCAAACCCCTTCGATCTTATTAGAAAGGCAGTCACGCCCCCGCGGTCTATGACATCATCTCCACACGGCAGCATGTTACAATCTTCACAGACTCGTCTCAAACGGTTCAGAGTTTAGGTCTTCGGGTCTCAAGGTTTTTGGAAATCTGGGGCTTGAGAATTTGGAAAGTTGGGGGGCTCTGAGGGTTAGGAGGGTTGCCGGGGCTTGGGGCTTGGGGCTCAAGACTTCAAGGGATTCGTGGGTTGCCTGAGGGTCATTATCAGCAGGCACTGGCAGCATTACAGGGCCCAGGTCTTGGGATAACACAGAGATGGGTTTTCGGGTGGTCCCATCCTCTTTTGCCCGCAACACCTCCTCCTACCTGATAAAGATAGATATTCAACTCTCTCAAGAGGTACCATTCTGTGGGTAATGCGGGGGGTAGGGGAGGTAGTATATTCTGAGCAAGGAGGATTGAAAAGAATCACCAGCTTCGTCGTGGTCTGTTAACAACATCCCAGCCAGGCTTTCCGACAGCTAGAAGCTTCAGTGCGCATTGCGCGGACCTTCCTGCGGTGGATCGAGGGAAGGTTGACCTTCTAGACTCGACATGAGGATCCACAATATACTGCAGTTCCAGCGGGAGAAAGTATCTAGAGTGGTGCAAGATTTCCACCATCCACTGTGGGGAGGATAGAACACTAGTTTAACAAAGGGTCAAAGCGGCACCAACTGGTCAAAACCATCGCGGAGATCCGAAGGCAAACGAGGAAAAAAAGCCTGCAGGCTTCTGTGAGAGGCCGGCAGGTTTTGCGCCCGTGCGGTGATCTCACCCGAGATGTCGCGAAATTCTTCCTAGGTCCTATGGACAACTAAACCCTAAACCCTAAACAACTCCTGCACTTTATGACACTCTAACGTTCCACAAAACCTTGAAGTGAATGAACTGATGTTCCTGTGTCTCTGGCTCTAAGGGTTACTTACTCACAATGTAGGAAGCTCTGAGCAGAAACGAACCATAGTCTCTTTTCTAACACAGGATGCGACAACCGGTCCGATTCAAACAGCTTTCACACATCCCCTAAACTCTATCTAATCCCTATATAAGCCCTATGTAATCCCTGTAGTGTCCGTTTCCATTTTATGTTCCATTATCCCCCCAAAACCCTAACCCTATAAGCCAAGTCGAAGAGCAAAAGAACAGCAGGCACCAACCATTTGGAACAACTAAACCAAATATTCCCCCAAAGCACATGGCTCTGTCTAAGCATGTTACGCGCTGACCCAAAATGAGACGGGCCTTCTAAAGAGGACCTAGAAACGGCCGAAACCACCCCTGAAACTTTCAGAAAACCCGAACTCTTGGCCCGCACCCGCACTTCTGGCTCGGAAGAGGCCGCAAGGCATTGTCCTTTGAGGAGGTGAGCGGAAAACCAGATTTAGATACTGTAAGGGCCCGAACCTTTGACATCTACCCTGGAGAGTACCCTTTATATCCCTTTATGAGTACTTGTAGGAAATATTCATTATTAGGGCGGCACGGTGTTTATTCTTAGGAGAGAGGTGTAAAACCCCTCTGCAGGGGAATGAGGGTATACTACCAGAGGTCTACGCAAGGCTCAGATGCTACAAACCCCTGTACAGACCTAGTTTCCATGCCATTTCCATCTTTTCATCCAGCTGATCTTCAAGTATTGATAACTATTCAGGCCTTTATGGTATAGTAGCTAGGCCTGGAATCTCGGACTTGGAAACCTCGCAACCACCCCGAACCAACGCGGCTCAGAGGTTTGGAGATCCTACTCGTGGTTCGCTCCACGAACAACACTCGCAATATCAGGCACCCTGTCGTGCCAATCGTCCTGTCGCCAGGACTAGGCGGAAGGCATCCGTGCCTTCAACGGCCTGTCGGCTTCCAGATCCCAACAGTTGGGGATCGGGGCTTAGTTTTTCTTTCAACTTCTTCTTCCGCCTACAATAGGAGTCAGGACCGAACAGGGAGCTCTCGCATACAACTGGGAAGCTCACAAAATTCTGGTACCTCTTAGGTCCCTTTGAAGGGGGGGAAGGGAACCTTTCAAAGTGACCTGCAATTTCAAATTTATGGACATTGCAAGTAGGATACTTGAGCAGGACCATCGTCTTGACAACGTCCCCACCCACAGTTTCAACGCACCTTTTAATGTAGACCCTGATTAATAATCCCCTCCCCTTAATAAGAATTGTAAGAAGGATCCTCAAAGTAAGGCCCTTGAAAGGAGGGGGTTTATTAATCAGGGGTCTACATTACAGGCAAGGAACGTGGTTGGAAACCAGGCGGGCCCTTGGAACAAGTGATGGCAGAATCCTTCCTACCATAGCTCCCCCTTAAGTAGATAGAATAGGGGATCTATGGGGATCTTATAATCATATACCCAAAGCCATAGTCGATCTACTTAAGGGGAACTATACCCCAGCAAAGTCGTATGCTACTCCTACTCTTCTACAAGTTGCGTCCACCGCCGACACCGGAACGAAAATCACAAGGGAATCCTGCAAGGAAAAGGCCGAAGACCGAAAAAAACTGTCGAGAGTCTCGCCCCTTAGACCCCACACTCTCGTCCGGATGAACGACCTACCGTCGAAGCATGAAGATTTGCGGAAATTCACCCCTCTCACTCATATGTATTCATGCCCCTGCTGGGGGCACGGAGGGACCCTGGGCATTCATGTGACTCCACAAACAAAATGGGGTTCCCCATACAGGACTTCTGCCAATACAAAAGTTCGGCCTCTAACTCACACCGCCATGCAAGGCCTCCGCATGGAAACGTTGCTCCTCAATGGCCTGACATTCGATCGCAGGGACTCAGCTGCACCTAGCTTCGTAATGAAAGTCAAAATCAACCTTTGCAAGCTTTAGGTGCACGCAGGGAGTTTCGTAGTTCAGCATTTGTTAAAGCTCACCTGTGAACCTAGCAAATAAGGGGTATGAAGCACAGTTAGCCTGTGCAAAGGGAGGCTGCTTTGCTGGAGCCGACAGAATTCGGCGCTGAATCCTCAAGCGAGTAATGCGATTTGTGTGCTATAACCCAGGGGAGGACAATGCCTTGCTGTCTTTTCAGGGACTGTTGTATTTCCATTGAACGTACACCTCAAACTTACACACAACCTCACAGACTACCCGTATGGGAGTTTGTTTGAACGGCTGTTCCCGCACGGCGTGAAAATCGCAAAGGGCCTCATAGTAAGATAGGATCCAAACATCGGAAGCTGCACTATTAGGAAACCCCGTGTGATTTGAAGGCTTGAGTGCGGCCAAATTCCTAGCCCCAGAACCAATGCCAAACCTGAAAGGAAAGTCAAAAATCATCACCATTCAAACGCGAAACCCATATCGAGCAACCTTATGCTGAGCCATCTTGAAACTCAACCTGCCGAAGCACGGACCTCCCAATGCACGACTACTGCTGCTGCTGCTGCCATTCCTCCTCTTCCTGCTCCTGCTCCTGCTGCTATTGCTACTGCGACCGCTACCGCTCATGCTCTTGCTGCTGCTGCTATTGCTACCACTAACTACTTTGGCTGAACCCGCATATTGTTTCACGCACTATTGGCGTTATTGCCGCAATTAGAACACTCGTAGAACTGCTGTGAGTTGTGGAAATCACGCATCCACCAAAAATACCCATGCCCTAGAAATTACGGTCTTACGAAGGTCCTAGATTTCCCCTGTGTGCTTTCTCACTAGGAGCATCACATTCAGGCCTTTAGACTGCGACTGCCGGCCAACCCTAAAACCCTAAACCGCACCTGTCCACCTGGCGCGCTGAAGCGACAGGCGCTCCACTGAACCTGATCAGGCAGTATCTCTTCCACCTGCTTAAAACTATGGAGGCAAATCTCAACGCAATGATTTCAATTTTAAGGGCAACTAGAAGGAGCTACTTTTCCTACCTAGGTTGTGTAACACCCTAGCACTTCTGGATACAGGATGATAAAGCTGTCATGTGGAGTATTGAACCTAGGGTAAATAAGTATAACAGGGCAGAGAAACTCTAAGAGAGTCGAATTTCCAAGAAAGACCTTCATGGGGACGATCAGAAGGGTCCAAAACGTTGGTCCAGACTTTCAGAAAGAACGGGCGCTGACTAGTCAGGGGCGCCATTTTCAAAACAAGTTCAGGCGTATGGCATTTAAGGCTCCCAAGCCCCTGAGAATGTAAACCTGGTTTCCTTTCTGTTTCTTCATCATTAGCATTCTCAGTCGAAAACACTGAGCGCGAAATGATGTAGTAATGTCCAGTTTCTTTTCCCTTCCTCTACATACCCCCGAAATGATCCTTTTGTGAGTGGACAGGTTTATGATTAGGGGGGGGCGGATTACTGCCTGTAAACCCTTATACAATGAAACCCTGCTTTCCATAGCATTTTCCACTGCCTTTGCCGTGCCATTCTCCATTATCAGGGTGATATCCCTACACGCAGAACCCGTATAAGTCTAAAACCCCTAACTCTAAACCCCCATATATCCCTGTAAACCGTCAAACCCTGAACAGTACACTATTGAGTAACGTTTTTTTGGTGGTTGGACCTAGTAAGATTATATTCCTCATATTAAAAAACTATACCCCAAAAGGAGGGTATAATCTTACTCCATTTTGGGTACCATACTACCACCCCCCAAAAAAACTACTCTTATTGGGGTATTAATTTCAGGCCTGCCTGGCCCTCCGCAGGTCCCTCCTGCAAGGAGCCGGGCACCAGGCAGCCTCAGGGCACATGAAAGACTTGGTGGTTCAGGGTGAAACCCAAAGTAGGGATACCTTTTTAAGGGTGTTTATAGGGGTTATCTAGGGTTTATACTGGTTATATAGGGAAAATGGAAAAGAAAATGGAAACTACTATTTAAGGTTTAGGGTTTCCCAAAAGAAGGGGTACCCTATTGAGGGTCTCCATAATAAGGATTATAATATTTTGGGGTCTCTATTGGGGTCCCTCTATTTAGCGAAACTATCACCAGGGTTTAGAGTTTTGGGTTGTTATAGTTAGGGTTAGAGTTTAGGCCTTATGGTAGTTCTAGTTAGGGTTTCGAGGTTAGGGTTAGAGTTTGGGGTGTGGAGTTTTGGGTTTTGGGATTAGGGAGCGTGGCTTCTGAGAGAAACCAGGGGGCTTTTAGCATGCATTGGGGCGGCATAATAATCATAGGGAGATTGCAAAGAAAGGGATTCGGGGGGGGTCCATACGAAGAAACCTATAAAGAATCTTGAGAAGCTCCCATACCTATGAGCCAACCCCTAAACCCTAAACCCTAAACCAAGCCAGTGGCATGGAAGCTGTGCAGGGATGATTTCGGATTGATTTGGGCACAGAGGATGAACAAGATTTGGCAGTTCAGGATCAAAAGCTGGTTTAGGGGTTTAAGGCGTCTTCTTGAAATCCTTGAAGCAGGGAATTCATTACCTGCGGCGGCCTTTCAAGGGACAATAACTTTTATGAATGAAGTGATAATTTCCTAACATTAGGGGCCAGAAGCTATCCATCCACAACAACAAAGCCTAACCCCTAAACTCGCAACCAAACCTTCAGCATGCAACACAAAGACCCAAATGTTCCTATTCCCTTGCTGACCACACAGTCCCGCAAGTTCTTCAACTGTCTATGACCCTCCGAACTGTTACCATCCAAGCTATACAGGCCCCAACTGACACACAAAGTGTACGGAGTGTACGGAGTGTACGGAGTGTACGGAGTGTACGGAGTGTACGGAGTGTACGGAGTGTAATTCTAGCTGTGAGAAACATATCTGCAACTGAAGCCCGAGCAGTAAGCCCTATAAATAGGACCGAAACCCCAACACTGTAACCCGTAACCCCAGCCCAACATCTTCAACCCTAAGCCCTGAACCCGAAACCCAGAACCCTTCGCCCTAAATCCTAAACGTAGGACTTCACTTGCAAGAAATTTCACAGAAAATCTATGTGTTTTTCTTAGACCTGAACCCTACACCCTCAACCCCTGGAAACCTAAAACCAGAGTTCCGAACCCCACTCCGGGCTCGTGAGCAAACCGTCGCGAATATCCCAGAGCTGGCCTCATATCATGGTTTAGGGTTTACGTAGGGTTTAGGGTTTAGGGTGGGGCTTCTATGTCCCCCCTGCCCATGCTCCCACACATGATAATAAGGGGATTTTAGTTACTTCAACCCTTGAAATAAACCCTAAACCCTAAACCCTAAACCCTATGAAAGCCATAGGGTCCTGATTCATGCGGTTGGGGCCGCCTTTAAAATCTCTAAGGGCCCTATTGGGGATGATTGGGGAGCGCACGCTGTGATTTTAGGGGATTCTGCAATTCTTAGAAAGCTTTATGCAGGGGTAATGTTACCAGTCCCGCTTAAGTGGATAGCTGATATGGCTTTGGGTATATTATAATAAGATCCCCATATACTCCATATTCTATCTACTTAGGGGGGACCATAAGTATTCATTAAAACCCTAAGCCTGGAACATCCGTGAAGCCGCTCTTGATATCTTTATCATGGAGGTAGGCTTTAACCCGCCCGTGATTAATAAACTCTCTCCCCTTAGTAGGGAGTATAATGTCTACATTAGGCATTACTCATCAAAGCTCCCGCCGCAATGCAGGGACCTAAATCATTTCCAATACTATTTTCGCAGGTTCCTCACATGTCTCGAAAAAGGTACCGCAAGCAGACCTTACAAAGAGACTGTGCTGGTAAATGCTCAGATCCCTGTGATAGTTTGGTACCACTCTGGCGGTTGGACAAATCCATGCCCGAATCCATCTGGGTTTAGGGTTTAGGGTCACCCCTAAAACTAAACGCCTGAAAAAAATACTATGCAGGAACCACTCCCTTGACTTGGATGTAGGCTTGGTTAACGTAGCTTCTGTATGCAAGCAACGCAAGCTACTGACAAGCGCCTAGCGGGCCTTACACATAGGTGAGCTACCGTGTCAGAAATTGACGGCACCTCAGTTTATCCACTGGATGACTAAGCACGCTTTGCGCTTTGGTACGTACATAACCCTATTAGTCTTCGTTGCTGATAAGTAGACACTTGCCGTGTAGACGTTTATCCCTTTACCGTAAACCCTAGCCTAAAACCTCAACTTGAAACTCGTAGCTTTAAACGCTGGACCCACAATGCTAAACTCTAGCCAATACAACACAATACTGTTGTAGCCTGAGAACTTCATCAGCTGACAATCCAACATGGAGTATAGTAACAGGAAATACTAGACTGGTAGTAACTTCCATGCATGGGGGGACCCAAACATTTACCCACAACATCATTCTTCTTATGGGGACCCCCCCAAAAAGGACCCTGAGTTTGCGGAAACGACCAAGCTGCATATAGTAAAAACCCTGTATGACCTTCGTAAACCACAGTACCATTCTTTTCAAGGTTAGGGTACTTAGGGTCATGCAGGATTTGAGAACGCCCCGTATCATGCGGTTGCAGTACTGTCAGGTCTGTGCTAATGGTTCTACTAATAATCTAGACCCATGATGAATAAACCCCCTCCTTTTATGCTAAACCCTAACCCCCTAAACCCCTAAACCTTAAACTCTAAACCCTAAGCCCTATTAAGGGGAGGGGGGTTATTAATCATGGTTCTTCTAATACCATGGACCAGACTGGCCCTGATATGTTCCAGAGGCTTGGGTTTCAACCTCAAGTTGTAACGTGTTTAGGGTTTAGGGTTTAGGGTTTCAGAGGACCTCATAGGGGACCATGGACCGTAAAAACCTATATATGAACATATCTGCCTTTTTTTGTGTTAAATATTGTTCAACATTTTGGTTCCGAGCTTTAATCCCTTGACATATCCTAGAGAAGCCTGCCCAGCATCCACATGGAAAGGTTTTAGGGGGTAGGATTAATGCTCAAGAACGGCTTGCGGAGAATATTTTTAGCATCCGTCCATGAACAAGCGCAAGCCAATCTCAAGCCCAGAAATCCCTTGAACCTGGGGCGGCAGCTGTTGGGAGGCTTCGTGTGGATGCACCTAGGTCGATGGGAGGCCTTCACAAAGTATGAGGACATAGCGTTGCAGAACATTTTACGCTCGCAAGTAAGACATCAATGAAAAGAACAGTCGAAGCAAAAGAAGTATCCCTAAACCCTAAACCCTAAACCCCTGGGTGCCCCTGAAAAGGCGGCATCCCTTACAACCCTCATGCACCTATGTAAGGTAACGCGTAATGTAAACTTGTATTGCCGGAAAGACCTCATACATGCACCAACCTTCCCAACATACTCTATTTACACGTGCCTCAAACCCTGAACCTTTGCATACCTCCCTGCGAAACAACCCCGACACAATAAAGTCCCCTACCCAATTGAACACAAAACCCAACTGAACACAAAACCCAACACCCGCAAATGTATTACAATCTATACTAGAACAAAGCGTATTGCATTGTAATGAAACTTAATGTGAATATGCATAGTGGGCGACAGCGGTGATTTTATAGCTAGCCTTCAACTCAACCCCAATGCCTCAAACCCCAAATGGTATTACAGTGTCTTTTTCCATTCCCGAACAAACCCCTAAACTCTAAACCGTACAACCCCCATCTTGCCCAAACCCTGAACCCTAAATCCTTGAATCCTAAACCCTGAACCTTGAATCCTGAACCCCAAACTCTAAATCCCTAAGCCCCAAACCCTAAATCCCAAGCCCTTAATCCTAGAAGGATTAAAAGCCCAGGCGCCCGTAGGGGCCTGGCTTGCCGAGTCGGCCTCAGGAAGAAAATGGAAAGTACTGCATTATAATAGGGGTTATATAAGGCTTATATAGGGGGTTATATAGGGGTTATATAAGGATAATGGAAAAGAAAATGGAAACTACTGATTAGGGCTTTGCCGCTTGCATGGCCACATAGCATCGCAATGCTCAGGAGGGTTTAGGGATTAAGGTTTAGGGTTTAGGGTTTAGGGTTTGCCGCTTGGGGCTTAGGGTTTAGGGTGTAGGGTTTAGGGCTCAGAATCCAATGGACTTAGGCTTTAGGGCTCTTTACAAGTACCTATGGCTTTGACAGGTCATTTTGCCTGTGACTTCGTGCGATTTGTGAGAAGATTGAGACTCTAAGAAATTGCAAATTCATATTGTCCTGGAAGGTTTATATACGGGTGCTGGGTTCATGTGTGGTTTAGGGTTTAGGGCTTCCAGACCGACCTGGGATTAGGGTTCTGGCTTTAGGGTTCTGGGCTTAGATTTTTAAAGCTTCTGGATTGATTTTCCAGAGCTTAAGGCTGAGGCTATTCAGGGGTTTGAAGCGTTGCGTCTCGGCTTGGGGGTTGGGGTTGGGTACATGTCAAGCATAGCCTGCTGAGGGTGTGTAAGTGCCATAGGGAAATGTTGCTTTCCCAAACAATAGACCCTGACCCTCCGCAAACTGACCTGGAACCTAAGAAATGGTCCATCAAAAAGACTACGGTCCATTCAAAATTCACCATGAGACAAGGCTAGACTCGAGGTCACAGAAGATGAATTTCCATGAGAGACCCCGGCCTTTCGAGCTTAGCGTTAGCCCTCGCAACGCTTGGGGTGGAGGTTGAGGCTAGAGCTGTCGTGTCTCCATCCTACCTCAAGTCCAGAAATCTTTGGTGATACCCCTGTTCAACTATTTTTGAGGATTGGAAGTATGGCCGTAGCTTTGGAAAGCGCGATAGCCACGGGATCTGGACGAACAGGAATACTTATGCAAGCGGCACTGCGCGTTTAGCAGAGAACTGTGACCATCACCGTCAGCATGCGCACAATCATCGCGGCATATTCACCCAGATACTCACGAAACCCAAAAGTGCCGCCTGCATGTCCCCTAGATCCTCCCCAAGCTTTGACCTGCTTAAGGAGGGCTTCCATCTCTGAACAAGTCTATACCGCTGAACCGCGCTAATAGATGTACATGTCTTATGTGCGAAGCTTTGCATGCTTAGATAACGGCATGTTAAACTTTACATCAACACTAAAGGCGCAGGCATAGCGGACAGCGCAAACAAACCTCAGACTTACCTTTGGTTAGCTAGAAATCATATGACCCATTACAATATTTTCCATTTTGTTTTCCACTCGTTCTAAACCCTAAACCCTATATAACGCCACTATAGTCGTTTCCATGTTCTTTTCCATTCCTTCTAAACCCTAAACCCTATATAATCCCGTTATAGTAGTTTCGATTTTATTTTCCATTCTTTCTTGTAAATCCTAAACCCTATATAACCTCATTATTCACAGTACCTTCCATTTTCTTGTCCATTCCTGCATTCCCAGCTAACCAAAGGTACATACTCCCAGTGTCCTTTTTATTTTCCATGTTTTTCCATTTGATTCTCCATTATTGGCGTAGGTATATATCTACACACTAAGCCCTAAACCCTAAACATCCCTTAACCCTAAACCCTAAACCCATGAATATATATATCCCATTATACTAGTTTCTTCATTGTCAGCTAACCCAAAGGTAAGCAGAGTCTCCTCAGGCCCAGGCCGTCGAGGCCTGACGGGGCCATGGGGATGTCTGACAACGGGGAGCCTTTAGGGGCCCTAGGGTTTAGGGTTTAGGGTTTAGGGCTTAGGGGGGATACAATAGATGGCATTGGGTAATATAGGGAAATCTAAGGTTATCTAGGGATAATGGAAAAGAAAATGGAAACCACTATTTAGGGTTTAGGGATACAATGGTTTTACGTGGGTATGATGAGGGTCCCTACCAGGGGTAATATAGGGCTTCTTCTGAGAGACTCCTGCATGTTCTGCTGAAGCCTGCAGAAGAAATTGGGTTCGGCCTTCGAGATTTAGCACTGCACTACGTCGGATCACTGTCCTCCTTTTTGCACAAAGAAGCTACCTTTCTGTTCTGGCGATGCCAGACTAGCATCACGACAGCTAGAATTGAAGCAGGCTAGACGCTCCTGTGACAAATCACCACCTAGACGGTCCCTCGTCGGGTGGCACCGCTATACACAAATGAATTCATATGCTGCAGTGCGCTTCCGCGCTCATATCCATTCCTGCCTGTTCCCAGGCACGAAACTACCACGACAGAAACACTGTGCCGCAGATACGGAACTTAGATTAGGTCACCATGTTATGGGTATATAGTAAGTAATGGGGGTTCCTTCTTATAGTAACCCTGACCCCCAAACCCTAGATGCCTCGCGTAGATCCCCGTTCTATAGTAACTCATGGTGTTTCCTTTCTATAGTTTGTTAGAAAAGGTCCTTAACAAGTTACCCAGAACATGTTAGCGTCTCGCCCTGTGTGGGACTGGTGTAACTTGTGCTGTAAGGGGTTTAGACACGCGCATCGCACAGCAGTGCAGGCACGGCAGTGACTGTAAGGGGTTTAGGGTTTAGGATTGAAGGTAAGACTTACCGGGAAGCAATCCTTAGTTGCCCCAACGGATAAAGCATATGATAGGTTTCGGGTCCTTATTATACGTAAGGGTTGGGGCAACCTGAAACCCCCTATTACGCTTCAAAAGCCTACTGAGTCCGAACCCCCTGCCCGAGGCCCTTAAAAACAGTCTGCTGTCGCCAAGTGACAGTAGCTGGCCGATCCGTGGAGATTCCTGTGTAATTTTGGGGTTTAGAGTTTAAGAGTTTCGGGGCTTAGGGCTTTACCATGTACATCATCATTGCTAGACACAACTACTATAATGGCCATTGCTCATATTAATACGGATCGATTCACAGGAACCATCATAGAACGCCAGCTTCCATTTCATTTGCCATTGGCTTTTCCGCCATTAGAGTATAATCAAGCTCTTCTATCCCAACAAAACCTATGCAAACTCAATGTTCACCAATTCGTATTCCGTTAAATGCTCCATTTGGTTCCCCAGTTTGGGGGTATGTTCCTGACTTCTGGGGTATTGGACACCCAGAAATTCCTAAAGCCTTAAACCCCCAATCCATATTGTAGCTTCCGCTTTTCCATTCACCTATACCCCTCCATATCCGAATATGTCCCTGACAGGTAGTAATCTGCTCCCAAACCTTAAATCCTAATCCTTAAACCCTACACACTAATCCCTAGACCCTAATCCCTAGACCCTAAACCCTAAACCCTAATCCTTAAACCCTAATCCCGATACCCTAATCCCTAAACCCTAAACCCTAAACCCTAGACCCTAATCCTTAATTCCTAAATACTAAACCCTTAGTAGCCTCCAAGGCCCCAGTCCACTGCAGCAGGAGAGCTGGCCGGCCTCTGTCGGGAAGTGTTAAGGATGCAGGGGGTTTTGGCTTTAGGGGGTTTAGGGTATAGATTTAAGGAGTTTAGGGTTTAGGGGGTTTGGGGTTTAGAGGGTTTAGGGGGTTTAGGGGTTTGAGGGTTTAGGATGAAGGATTTAGATCTCGACCACTCTACTTGCCTCCACGACCATGGCCATAGGTAAGTACCCATACTTTGCTCAAGGTCGCCATATTCCATGTACTTAAGCAGGGCATAGTCTAAACTCCTAGCATCCCCCTTATTAACCCCTATAGTAGTTCCCTCTATAATCATAATCCCCTAGATAACCCCCCTTTGAGGAGTTTAGACCCTAAAGCCTAAACCCTTTATAATCCCCTACATAACTCCCGATTAATGAGTTCAGACTATAGCTTCTACAGACCAAGGCTTCCTGGAAAGGATCCTTACACCAGGGGTACGATGTGGGTAGTTCCCAAAGTTATGGTCCAATTTTGGTACCCCTAAATATTAGGTGAGGTAATATAATCTGTACCCATAATTTTGAGAATAACCCAGGTGAAACCTCTGACTTGGGAGTCGGCAAGCATGCTCCCTAATTACATTAGACGTAGGGGCCTCAATTAAAATCTCCTCCCCATAAGAATGACCTTCCCACACCCCATGCTAATCAATGCCGTCCCTCATGTATGGTTGCGCCTGTAGTTGGAAAGAGTCGACCTCAAAAGAAATCCCGCCCCCCCCAACCTAAAGGTTACATGGGCTCCTGTGAAAACCCCATGGCCACTCTTCCTATCCTATTCCAAAGCTTATCGTTGTTTTTTATTGGTTATCGTTTTACAGGGGAACTGTCT
>CAJNIZ010001312.1:10961-23974 GCA_905231905.1 Symbiodinium pilosum | reverse complement strand
AAACCCTTATCCCTAAACCCCAAACTCAGCCCCCGGAGCCAAGGGATGGCTGGCGATGGTGATGGAAAAACTGCGTTGCACGTTGCTGCACGGCAGGGCTTCTGGCAGGGCCTGCGGGCAGCTTGGCCGGTGTTGCGGTATAGGGCTTGGGGTTCAGGGCTTAGGGCTTAGGGCTTAGGGTTTAGAGTTTGGGATTTAGGGTTCAGGGCTCAGGCTTTAGGGTTTAGGGTTTAGAGTTTGGGATTTAGGGTTTAGTGCTTAGGCTTTAGGGTTCAGAGTTTGGAGTTTAGGGTTTAGGGCTTAAGTTTTAGGGCTTAGGGTTTGGAGTTTAGGTCTTAGGGGTTAGGCTCAGGGTTTAGGGTTTAGGGCCTTAGCATTCAGTGTAGTTTTTGACTCTGGCTTTAGACTCCAGCTTGGGGTTAAGGATTCAGGGTTGAGGGTTCAGAGATTTGTTTTGGGGTTTATAGAGGTTTGTAGAACTTTAGGGCAGGATCGTTAGATAGTGATCAGAGTGCAATCCCAGCTCATTATCTACACAAGGGATGACCTCATTTCCCACTATAGTCATTCCTCAAAAGGGTGTTGCGTAGTTGCCGAAATCACTGGAATAGTAGAAGGTGTGGGTGTCGAAAAATCAGGCAACGCCAGTAAGAAGTTTGATGACCATGGCACCCGCCTGAAGCTCTACTTTGTTACTGATCTAGCTTTTACAGGCTTATAATAGGGCTCTACCCAGCTTAAGAAGGGGATATAGTAAATTACCTAACTCCAAGGTCCCTTCTAAACCCTAACCCTTAAACCCTCAAACCCTAAACCCTTAACCCTAAACCCTTAACCCTTAACCCTTAAACCCTTAACCCTTAAACCCTTAACCCTTAAACCCTCAAACCCTAAACCATTAAACCCTTAAACCCCAAACCCTAACCGCTTTCAGCAAGAAAAGGCCGGAGCCAAGCTTCGTGGCTTCTAGGGTAGGGTTCCTGCAAGTTTAGGGTTTGGGGTTTAGGGTTTAGGGTTTGGGGTTTAGGGTTTGGGGTTTAGGGTTTGGGGTTTAGGGTTTGGGGTTTAGGATTTAGGGTTTAGGGTTAAAAGTGTAGGGTGTAGGGGTTTAGGGTTAAAGGAACATACTGTTCAGCTAAAGTTCTGGAAGGTTACCCTAAACCCTGAAACTTCGTAAAACCCCGGAGCCCCTCCATTTGTCATTCTTGCGGGGCTCGGGCCATAAGCCATTCAAGAACCCCCGTAATTGCACTTACTCTTTGACCAACTTACTAACCCGAAACCCTAAGCCCCCTCCAACCACTCACACCTACCTAAGTGCTTGAAGCGGCAATGCAGTTGTATCACAGGATAGGGGCTAAGGGTGTATCATCTAGGGTTTAGGGTTTGGGGTTTAGGGACTGGCGCTGCGTCCTTGAAGATGGATATTTCCAAAAATCGGCTCTTCCTTACACTGTAATCCCTAAACCCTAACCCCTGAAACCCTGCAGGCACCGCCCGGGATCTGTCTGGGTTGCTGTTTAGGAACTTAAATTCGGTTGCTGTAAGAAGGTAACCCTTTTATGTACCACATGGGTGGTTGTCAAAATGTTGGTCTCTTTTTGGGTCCCTTTTATGCTACGGCACCTAATACAATGTAGGGTACCAAAAAGGGACCATCGTTTTGACAACCACCCACATACCCATATTGTAGGGTAACTGAGAATAGCAACTCAGGATGTGTAGGGGTGTGTTACTCCAGGAGCTTCTACAGCGTGGCTTTGACCCAAACATCGCAGACAAGCGCCTGCAGTGCACTTAGGCAGGGTTTCAGGTTTCGGCGTCAAGTTTTAGGGACTACCTGGACCCCTAAAGAATGTAGAATAGTGGCCTTTTGGGCTGCTTTTAGTGGTTTTTAGCTATTGATTTACCTACTTTTGGGGTCCAGGTAGGGTTTGAGTGGCCCTAAACCCTAAACCCTTGGTCATAACATTTCGAGGGGTTATTGGATTGCATGTGTTTGTGGGCTTGAGGTGCCGGGGTTGCAAGGGTACACGGTCTGAGGGGTCAAGCGCGCCATGTAAATTCTCACGTCAAACCTGCTAAAGCCCTGAGCGCATAGCTTAAGGCTCTTCAAATGCTGGTTGTTGCATGCTTCCGAATGGTAACTAGCGAAAATCAACAGCCATCCCTGAACAAGGGGTAGGCTTTCCGGTTTTCTTATTTCAGGTGAGACTTATACATACAAACTTCCCTCAAGATGCTCGACCCTGCGCTCAAAATGTCTACCCTAAACCCTAAACCTCATTTGTCTAGGCTGTGGAAAGCCAGGTCCATCGAGTCCTCTAAAGCAATAACCCCTTCTTTTTGAGGGCCTTAATATTAGGATCCTATTACAATCCCTATTATGGGGAAGGGGTTTATGAGTCACGGGTCTACATTACCCTAAAACCCTCAACCCTAAATTCTAAACCCTAAACCACTCCCCTAGCCAAGTTACGGCGGGCGGCCCGTTGATGAAGCGGAGTACTGGGCCGTGAACCATAGGGACAAGCCTCAGCGCGGCTCGAATCTACTAAAGACGGGGTTTAGGGTTCAGGGTTTAGAGTTTAGGTTGTATGGTTTAGGGGGCATCTTTAAGTGAAGGTGTTGCAGGTTGCACGCTGAGGGCTTGGATCCCTCAACCATGGGATACACCCTTTAAGTAGGGTATTTGGGACCTTGCACAAAGCTAAGGGGCACGAACATAAAGTCGCTGATTTAGGGGAGCCATGGGTCCCAACGGTCTCCCTATATGGAATGCTGCTATATGACCTAGACCTGGACCCCAAGAAGTACGTAAACTATTGGCCTTTATGGCTATTATTATGGGTTTAGGGCTATTATTTTACATATTTTTGGTGTTTAGATAGTCTAAACTCCTAGTATTCCCCTTAATAACCCCTATAAACCCCGTATATAACCCCATTTATTTAAGGAGTTTAGACTACAGCGCAAACGGAGTCTCCGCAGGGCTTCCTTGGCTGGATCTACGGTAGAAGCCTGAGAAATGATAGCATTTGTCCTGCGATAACTCTTCTACTAGTATGGTAGAATGTACTCCAAGCCCAATTTAGGCATCTTCATCAATTACGCTGTGGTTGCTGAGAGGATCTCTAACTTGGAGTTTGGGTTTTGCAAGTTGACCAACATAGATGCCCGCACACCCAGGACAGCCTTAAGGGTATTGTAGCGACAATTTTGAAGGTAAGATGCATTATCCCCCATGGGGCGCTAGAATCAAGTGCCATTGATATTGTATATATATATATACTATATATGTATGTACATACAAAAATTAATTAGCCTTCCTCCCAAACCTATATGCTCCTACATAATCCCTAAAACATACGCCTAAATGGGGTCCTTTTAGTAGTGTAGTATCGTCCCTAATGTATACCTCAAAGGGTACCAGTGTCCATTAACCCCAGTGTCTATTTCACTTTCAATGTACTTTTTCCATTTGATCTGTTATGAATTCTATTGGAAGTATTGACTTTGGCTCATATACCCCAAACCCTAAAACCCTACAAACTAAACTCTAAACCCTAAAGACTACCCAACGCCTAGACCCTAAAGTCTAAGCCCCAAACCCTAATCCCTAAACCCTAAATCCCCAAATCTAGCACTTCACCCAGGAGACGCCTGCTTGACCTGTCGCAACTATCTCGTTGCATTCAAGGGACGCCGTTCAAGCTTTAGTACCACGGCTCTGACTGAGGGTTTAGGGTTTGGGGGTTTAGGGGTGTAGGGTTTGGGGTTTGAGATTTAGGGTTTAGGGTTTAGAATTTATGGTTTGGGGTTTAGGGTTCAGGGTTTAGGGCTTAGAACTTAGGGTTAGGGCTTAGGGGTTTTGAATTTAGGGTTTGGGGTTTCGGGTGTAGGGCGTCTTGCTGCGCGGCGGCTGGAGGTAACATGTAGAAATGGCGCCCCGACACAGCGCACCCCGCGCGCCCACCCCGCCCCTAGGCCGGGCTCCTGCACCAGCACCTGGAGGCGCAGCTATCGCTCTACAAACTTTTTAGGCTTGCATAGTAACTCCAGGCGATGGTGTGAGTAGCTGCCGGACGTAGTTCTGAGTCCAGGCACCCCGGAGAGGGGTGGGTACGGCCCAAGCAGGGTTTAGAATTTGGGGTTTGGAGTTTAGAATTCAGGGTGTAGGGTTTGGGGTTTAGGGTTTGGGGTTTGGGGTGTGAGGCTTAGGGTTGAGGGTTTAGTTTAGGGTTTGGGGATTAGGGTTCAGGGATCAGGATTTTTGGGTAAAGGGAAGGTGGTAGTTTCGCCTTGTAGTTATCCCTATGCCCTGAACCCTATAGTTCAGGGTTCGTAGGTTTTAGGGCATGGGGCATAGTTGGCACCAAAATCCTGATTCCTTAGCCATATTCATGTGGTTTGGGGTGTAGGGTCTGCGGTGATCGTCGCAATACCAGCCGAACAAGACTCTACGAGGTTGCCATTTGGGAGGTTCTCGAAAACGTGTGGACGCATGCTGCTTTGAATTAACATGGAACCGCCAGAAAAGCCAGCGTAGACTGCTGTCCTCTGAAAAGGGACTCATGGGGGGTAATCCTGATGGCCTTTTCGGGAGTCTATATGGCTTCTTCTGATTCGCTTACTCTACTTGTTATGTCTATAACCCTTCCCTTCAACAAGACCCCCCCTACGTGTACATATGCATGTTGGATGACAGCATTGCTGTTCTGGAGTGAGCTCGACGATCATCTCTACATATCTTGTGGTCCCTGAGGGGGCCGGTTTTGAAAAAGCCTCATGCGTCCTGAGGTTTGTTTTCATTGAAGAGCTCTCACGTCCTGAAATCCTATATGTGCATGATTGAATTAGGATGGCGTTAGAGTGGGTCCCTACCGTTTCCAGTTGTACTGCATGGGTACCTCATGAGGTTCCGTCAGCTTGGGAGGCGTAGATTGCGCAAAGTCTTAGAAGCCTGGGTTTCGCAGCAAGCCCCCTTTCCTGGGTTGCTGTTAAGGAACTTAAATTAAGTTACTATATTGGGGAAACCCTATTATTTACTGTATACCCATTGTGGTAACTTAATTTGAGTTCCTTAACAGCAACCCAGTTTCCTCTTTTTGTGTGGTCTTTGGTTCTTACAAAAGTCAATTCTACTAAACAAGCGGGCCCAGTTCGGGGTCCTAAGTTAATAGGGTTCCTGGAAGGTGATTATAGCTTTGACATAGCAACCCTCTGGCACATGACTGGTTTAGGGTTTAAGGTTTAGGGTCTCGGTACCCTGCAGTTTTGACTGCTAAATGCCTAATCGAATTAAGGACTGTTTACCGTGGTCTCGAGGGATGCAAACCCTCAGGGTAAAAAGACAGCTCCCTAAATCTAGGTAGAAACATCAAGGTATAATCAGGTCAGAAGGCGTATCCCTATGGTATTTATTTAAACGCTAGTGTTTTGTAATATACCTACCTACCCATACTGCCATCTGGCCGGATGTCACTCTCCGTCTGTTGTTTGAATGGTGTTTTCTCCTCTACGCATAAGAGGCATCCTCCTCATGGCAAATATGCCTCACGCATTGCCAAAACCGAAAACCCTCCCTCTCCTCCAAACTGATTCTTGATCCCAAGATGGCCATTTAAAAGGCAAGTAGTCCATGTATGTTATTGGGGAGTTCGATGCAAGGTTGCGGCTGAGACTTGTGACACGGGCAGGGGGGCGATATTCTTGGGAGGTGGTCATTCATCGATGTCAGGGACTAGGCCATCAGACTGTCGTGTCGAATGAAAGGTTTTGAACTCAGATCAGGTATGCAAATTTGTGTTTAGAGGCTTGAGGCCTAAGTATAACTGAGGATAAACACGCACCAAACCCTTAATCCTAAACCCTAACCCTGTTCTGGGGTCCTAAGTTCCTCAGACCTTGACCTCTATACGATTCAGGTACCTAATTTTGTATATAGGTGTTACCTGGACCCCTTAAAGCTATGTAGAATAATGGCCCATTACCCTTAAACATACCCAAAGCAGCCATTATTCTACATACTTTGGGGGCTCAGGTAAACAGAAAACGAGGCGTCCCCAAAAAGGGGTAAAGCATAGGGGTCTAGGGACAGTATAAGAACTGGTTTATACTGACGAGGGAGAAGGAGAGTGGTCAACACTCGCCAAATAAGAACCCAGTATCTCCAAAACGCACGCCTCTTACCCTAAGCCGCCAAAAGCGTGCAGGGAACGGTTTAGGGTTTAGGCCTTCCCCAGACTAGTAACGGGCTCATCTTTTGGGGGTTCGATTTTTGGGGTTCCTTACTTGGAAGTTCAAGGTAGTTCTGCTTTTGCGAAGTATAGTTAGAACTTATAACTCAAGTAAAAAGATGTTAAAAGATTTGGGGGGGCGTTCCTAAACCATAACCCCCTTAAATCCCCTGATCGGTTAACTTCGCCCCTACACCCCAAACTCTAAACCCCAGATTCCAAACCCAAAGCCCAAAACCCAAAACCCTACGATGCTTTGTGGCAGGTGAGCGAAGTGACGCCGACTCTTTGCGCGACAGGCTGCAAAGATCGGAGGTGAAGGTACCGAATGGATTCAGCGTTTAGAGGGTTTGGGGTTTAGAGAGGTTAGAGGGTTTAGGTTTTGGGTTTAGAGGGTTTAGAGTTTAGGCTTTGGGGTTTAGAGGGGCTTAGAAGATTTGGGGGTTAGAGGGTTTGGGGTTTAGGGATCGGGGTTCAGGTTTTAGGGTTTGGGGTTTGATGTTGCGATTGGGGTTAGGGTTGTGGGGTTTAGGTTTGGAGTTTTTGTCCACTGTAGCTTTGGGCTCAGGGTTGGGATTGAGGACTTGTAGGGTTTACTTACAGATGCTTACTCAGGAATGCGGGAAAGGGTTCAAAGGCTTCCTACCCCCATGCCTAACCAAGGTTGAGAAAGCGTAGGCTTGGGGATTGGGTTTCGGCGTTTTAGGCTTGGGGTACGTTGTACCTAAACCCCAAAAGTATGCAAATAATGGCACTAAACCCATAAAACTAGCCATGAAGGCCATTATTTTACATACTTTAGGGGTGCGTTGTAGTTGTTTGCCATAAGCTAGGTTTCTTTTCCTGGGTAGCATCTCTTGCAAGGAGGAGTATTCCCTGCTTTGATGGGACCTTCAGAACCAACCTCCATGCCCCTAAACCCAAGTTCCATAGGTTTTTCAGGTATATGACAATCTCATTGCACTGTCCATGTACCTCAGGAACTTTTACACTTCAAGCACTTGTTTGAGCCCCAATTCCACGGAACCCTCGAACTCCCATGAATCCTAAGTTCCATGATCCGAAGCCTGAACTTCTAAGAGGATTGTGGTAACCCCACATCCCAAAAGAATACAACCTTTTTATAGTCATAGAATGGTCCTGCGGGCATGTGTGCACCTATATATGTATGTACATATGTATATGATTGGTTGTCAAAATTATGGTCCCTTTTTGGGTCCGTGTTATTATACGGCCCCTAATATTTAGGGTAACCAAAAAGGGACCATAACTTTGACAACCCCATATATATATACACACACTGAAAGTCCTTGACTCTTGAACCTTCACCGGAGGCGAGAGCCCGGGATGGCTGGGGCACACAGATGCCATGGTGGGTTGACCTGGACACGCTGGAAACTCACGGTGATTTACAGTCCCCCTTAAGTAGATAGAATATGGGGTATATGGGGATCTTATTATAATATACCCAAAACCATATTCTATCTACTTCAGGGGGACTATAGGTTTAGGGTTTACGGTTTAGGGGTTTAAGGCTTAGGGCGAGGTTTAAACCTGCACCTTGAGGTTTTGCAATTTAGGGCATGGGGTTAGAGGCTAAGGGCTTGGAGCCTAGGGCTTAGGCAGTTTCAAGGACAAATGAGGCTTCCAAAGAGTAGTGATACATCTAGTGGGGGCAAAGAAGTTATACATGGTTTTTCGATGAGAGAACTCTTAACCCTAAGCCCCGAACCCTGTAGAAACGTACGGTAAGGACTCGAGGTTCGAAAGTAGGACTAATCAAGGGTTGAAGGTCTGGGGCTTCGGGTCCAGGGATTGGGGTCCAGGCTTCGCCTTTGAGATTCCGGTGTAGATGTAGGTTGTATTTATGAGGGCTTGAAATTTAAGCGGGAGGGTGCAAAGGTATGGCTTGTAGGTATTCTGTTTGAAGGTCTTTTCTTGCTGAGGGTTTATGGTTAGGGTTTTGTTGCCCTTTTTTCCCAGTTTGTTATTGAATATAAGGCTTGGCGGATCAGATAGATTCCCGGGTAGGCCTAAGGATTCCAGGAAACTGTCGTCTCCTTCGATTTTTCATTTTCAGTGCAGTTTAACTCCATTTAACCCTTGGAAAGCGGACTACATTTGAGGGCAATGGTTTTGCGGTTTCTGGTCGGGCTCAGGGAGTGGCGTTGTGTTTGGTGATGGGATTTAGGGTTTATTAAGAGCTATGGACCAGGAAATGCGTCTATATCTTGCTTAAGTCCTCTGAATCACTGAAGGCTCCTTTTCAGCGGGAGCATTGACACGGCTTGTGCAACAAGAGCCCTGTTTTCACCCTAAACCCTAATCTCTGCACCCAAAGCCCCAAACGCTGCAAGCCGAACCCTAAACCCCCCAAACCCTAAACCCTGGACCCAAAACCCCAAACTCTGCACCCCAAACCCCCGACTCTAATTTCCTGAAGCAAGGTTCTTTGGGAGCACGGCTGCGAAACAGGGGGTTTCTGAGCTTAGTGCCTTCGTGTCCCATAAAGGATAAGAACGGCGTACTTCGTCGACATTAAGCCTGAACACTGAAGACAAGGATCCGCATATTCCTCATTTTTGGGGCAGTGCTCTAGGGTTCAGGGTTATAAGTTTTGGGTTTAGGGTACATGTGTGTTCAGATTTTGAAGTTTCGCGTCCTGGCTTACCTAAACCGCAAAAGTATGTAAAATAATAGCCGTAAACCCATAATAGTAGCCACAAAGGCCATTATTTTACAAATTTTTGGGGTTCAGGTACTCCCTAAGATCCATATTTCCCGCGCTCATGCGCGCGGGAGTGCGGGAAGCCAAGGAAAGGGCCTTGCTTGCTGGCGATGTGCCAATGGCGCCCAACACAGGACCGCTTCTCTTACTGGGGGTTCGTAGGGAATGGGGAATAATATATTCTGTCAGGGTTATAAGTATGGGGGTTATATTTCTTTATTCCCTACGAACCACCAATACATTCTTAGCTTCAGGTTTCAGGGCTTGGGGCATAAAGAACGGCAGGCCCGTTTGCCCACATTGGGTCACCATTCCTGAGTTACCATCTGAGCTATAGTCTAAACTCCTTAAAGAGGGGTTATATAGGGAACTATATAGGGAATTACTATAGGGGTTATTAAGTGGGATGCTAGGAGTTTAGACTATAGCTCATCTAGCCGTGCGTTAAGGTACATTTGTGAGGATACCTGTTCTCGGAAACATCCATGCTGTGGTTTCCCTAAATAGGGGACCCCAAGATAGACCCTAACATGCTAGAATGAATCCTTATGATAGGGATCCTCAAAATGGTAGCTCTATTTTTGGGAACCCCTAAACCTAATCCGTAAACCCTAAACCTCTTAACAGCAACCCAGATTATCAATCCCTTCTTCTGAGGTCTTTATAAAGGGATTTTACTGGGAACCCCAAACAGGGAACCCCAAGAATATAAAAGGATTACAATAGAATATAAGGACCCTTGGTAGGTTTATATTCTTGGGGTTCCCTGTTTGGGGTTCCCGGTAAAGTGCTTTTTTTCTGAGGTCGTTAGCGAGCGTTGAGCCTCTGCTTGAATTTTCTAGACATGATGGAAATAATAGGGCTTAGGGTTTAGGAAACTACTATAATGATGGGTTCTATAGGGGTTATATAGGGATAATGGAAAAATACAATCGTACCTATTATTTAGTGTTTAGGGACTGCACTAGGGCTTCAGGGGATTCCCAAACTTTGGGGTACCTTCAAAGGGTTTATAGGTAGTATAGGGGATTTATAGGGTTATATATAGGATACATCTAGTTTAAGTTACTATAATCACGGTATATAGGGGGTACTTATATGGGAGTATATAGGGATATGTTAGGTTGAGGGTTTGGGGTTAAAGGAATTTAAGTTAAGTCCTTGAAATCGAGACCTAGGCTCCTGAAATTGAAGCCTGCTTCTCGAGGCAAACCGCCGGCGGAGCTGACTTGGCAGCAGGAGTCACAGCAGCATACGCACCAACCGGCACAGCAGACGTTCCCATCATTCTCTTGTGAACCGCCAGCAGCGCAGGCGCCGGTGCAGCAGAACGTACCTCCACAGACGCCGCTGCAGGAGCAGCAGTCTTTTCAACAGCCCGCGCAGCAGCCAGCTCCCTTTCCTTGGGACCTGCCAACGCAGCAGGTGCCTCTTCGAGAGACAGTGCAGCAGCAGACTCCTTGGCAACCACCGGCACAATCGAACGCAACTCCGCAGACGCCAGCGCAGGAGCAGCGGCCTCAGCCTCCGCAGCAGCCGGAGCAAGCTCCTTCGCAACAACTGCCACAGCAGCCTTCATCTTCACAGCAGCCCCTAGAGCAGCAGGCGCCGTTGCCATCTTATAAGATGCATCCGCAGAAGCCACCTTATAAGACACCTCCTCAGAAGCCGCCGCAGCAGCAGCAGCAGCAGCAGCAGCAGGCACCCTCGCAATTGGCCTCGCAGCAGCAGGTGCACGTGCAACAGCCAGCGCAGCCGCCAAAACTGGCGTCACCCGCCTTGCAGCAAACGCCTGTGCAGACGGTGCAGCACTCGCCTTGGGAACCCCAGACGCAGCAGTCTGGGGAACCCGCGGCGCAACAACCGTCACCTGCGCAACAGCCATCGCAGCGTTTAGCATCTCCCGTACAACCGCAGACGCCAATGCCTGCGCTGCAGCAGCAGCAGCAGCAGCAGACGACGCCCGCCCCGGATCCACTTCGTCAGCTGGGGCCTACGCCAGGCCTGAGGGTGTGCATAGGTTCGGAGATTTGTCTTGTCCTCTGGCCCCGTAGAGCACAAGACGCCCCAGCAATTGTTGAGCCATTAATGACCAACATGAGCTAGAAGACGGAGCAGCGTACAGAAAGAAGCTGCTAATTTTCTGCCAATATGCAGCTCAGGAACCATATGGGTACCTTCCCAGAATTACCCTTATGGCGCCTTAAACGGGACTCCTACTGTCCCTGCAGCATCTCCATACATCTACAAGGGCAAGTGCGCTGCTCCTGGGAGGCTCCTCCCACAACGGGAATGCCTCTGCCGCCGCTTCCGCCGCTTCCGGGCTCCGAAGAACAGGCCCCGGGTTTCCTGGGTTGCTGTTAAGGAACCCTAGGGGTCCATGTACTCAATAATTAGGTACTGGGGATTTGGGCAATAGTAATTATAGTACAGGTTTTGGGTAAGTATATGATTATTCAGTACTTGGACTCTTAGGGGAACTCGATTCAAGCTTATATTTTTGGGGAAACCGTATTACTATTACCAATTAAATGTCCCCAGTATTGTAACTTACTTCAAGTTCCTCACACGCAACCCATTGTGCGGTTCGTGGGTCTAGCTTGCAATTCGGGGTAAGTAACGGGCAAGTAAACCCAATTACAAATGTACCTGAACCTCGAAGATTAGCCCTCTGCAATGGTTAAGATGGTTCGGTGCCAGGTATAATACCGCCAAGTGGGGTGTACAGTTTGGTTTTGATGGGTTTAGGATTTAAGGTTTTTGGGTTCACGTCTAGCTTACGTGCTTTCGGGTTCAAGGGTCGGGTTGTTGAGCTTGGTCCCTGAACCCTAAACCCTAAACCCCTAAACGCTAAACCCTAAACCCAATCCTCTGTTCTTTTGAGGTTCGAATTCGGCTCCAAGGTTTCAAGTTTAAGGCTGACAGAGCTTTAGGGTTTAGGGTTTAGGGGGTAAGGTTTAGGGTTTAGGGTTTGGGGGTCTACATAATTAATGTAGACCTGTGATGAATAAACCCCCTCCCCTAAATCAGGATTATAATACGGATCCCAATATTTAGGCCCTTACAAAGAGGGGGGTTATTCATCACGGTTCTACATTAATACCGAATCAGGGTGGCAAACGAGCAGTGCCTGGAAGCCACAGCGCAGAGCGCACGCGGTTGAGGGTTTTCAATTCATGTCCTGGACCCCGGAAGTAGGTAAAATAATGGCCTCTGTGGCTACTATTTTGGGTTGTTTTACATACTTTTGGGTCTAAGTAGGCCTTCAACATCATCATTCGCATCAAGCCTTCGCGCATCAAGATAGAGATTCCTGCCATGGATTGACCTACTGAGTTTCCTCAGAAGCATCTCGCCTGCTGTAGTCTGGTCTTTGAGGAACACGCAGGATCCTGCAGCCAAGTCCTAGAATTCAACCCTGACCTCTACACCTTTCAACTTCCCACGACATTTGTTCGCAATCAAAGCCACTAAGCTTCCACCAAACCTTGGGCCTTCAACACAACCCCGAACCGCTAAGCACGAGACCCTTAACCAACACAACCTGATCCCACACCCAAATCCCCAGGCCCCAACGTCCCAAACAAAACACGGCCTGCATCCCCGAAGGTAAAATAATTGCTCAACCCATTTACAGTCCCTCGCGCTACTTCCGCACCAATCCCTCCTAACTCGCTGCAGAATACTAAGTGGATGCTCAACCCTTCCACTCCCTCCACTGATAATACCTCCACTCCTCATCAGCAGACTCAACATAGCCCCGCGCATTCTACATTCAAGAGACATTTGATGTAATGGGTGGCTGCGTTCATATTCGAGCAGCGGATTATTAATCTGTAAGCCCGCAGCTTCAATGCCTAAATCCTAAGCCGTAAAACCTAAACCCTAAATCCTAAACCCTATACTTACTTAGCCAATGGAAGAACGTTTTGGGCTTCCTTCTTGGGTCTTTAAAAAAATACAGCCTTTTTAGCCCTGGTTATTGGGAAAGAAAATATACACCCTCAACCCTAAATCCTAGACCCGAAATCCTAAACCCTAAAACC
>CAJNIZ010001311.1:17199-29360 GCA_905231905.1 Symbiodinium pilosum | reverse complement strand
GCATGGCAACCGTAAAAGCCCTAAACCCTAGGCCCTAAATCCCAAAGCTTAAAACCCCTAAGCCCGTCAAGCCCGTAAGTCTAAGCTTAGAAGTATGGGCCCCTAATACGGGCCCTGAGGCCTTTTTAGGGACCCTTAAGGGTACATATAGGGTATGTAGTAGGTATATAGGGATAGGGACTGTAGGGTTAAGCCTTGGGCAGGAGCGGCGCTGTGCGGAAGCTTTGGCTCGCAGCGCTGACGCCGGGGAGCCTCAGAATGTGTTGTAGGGAAAATTTTTGGGAGTTTAAGGGTTTAAGGGTTTTAGGGTTTGGGGTTTAAGGATTGGGGTTTGGGGCTTTAGGGTTTAAAGGTTTCAGGGTTTGGGGTTTAAAGATTGGGGTTTTGGGTTTCAGGGTTTTAGGGTTTAGGGCTACGGGCTTTAGGGTTTGCCTAGGTTTTTAGGGTTTTCAGGGTTTAGGGTTTTAGGGTCTAGGGTTTTAGGGTTCTTAGGGTTTCCGGGTTTAGAGTTTAGGATGGGGGTTTAGGGTTTAGGATTGGGGTCTAGGGATGAGGGTTTAGGATTGCGGTTTTAGGGATTAGGGTGCGGGATTTGGGGATCCGGGATTCGCGTCTAGGGATGAGGGTTTGGGGTTGGGGATTTAGGGATTAGGAGTCAGGCATATGAGGGAGAATCCATGCACTTAGCATCGTGTAGGGGAACGTGGGCATGTTGTAGACGGGCATATAACGGTTCCGAGGGGTAATAAGGGCTTGGAGTAGAATTTAGGGTCCCTTAAGCCCAAACCCTGAAACCCTGAACCCTAGGGGAGCCTAGAACTGTCTTTCAAGGGTACCTCCCACATAAAAGGTTTCCCCGATGTAGCTGCAATATAGCCCTTATGTGAGCCAATGTGGTAGTTGTGTAGGGCCTTCTAAGAGATCCAGAAACCCAGGGGTACAACCTAGGGGTACAAGCCTGAAACCATTGAGTTTACCCAGAGATCCCAATACCCGTCGATTCAAAGCTTTTACCAGGACGTAGAGGGTTGAGGATCTAGGGTTTGAGAGTTTGTGTTGGAGGTTGAAGGTTGAGGGGCCCAGTAACTCAGAAATCACAACGTTCATTCTCTCACTGCCAAAGCATAAGGCAGTAAGGCTATGTCGGTGTTGAAGCCTGAAACTTCGGTATAAACTTCCTCTAGGTGCCCCAGTAGTGCCCTTTTGCCCCTTTTTATTTGGGGGTCTCCTTCTTAAAGCTGAATAGTAGGAAAAAGGGTAATCTAATTATTAAAGGGTTACTGGGGAACCTAGTCCTCCAGTCGCAAGGTTTTTAGTCCCAGATTCCTGTAATTTCCGCAGGTTTTTTCAAGGCAGCAGCGTTCTTGAAAACATTAATCTGGACACCAAACCCTGTAAGCCCCCAATTCTCAGTTCATTTTCCACCTGCTCTTCCATTTGCTTCTACACTATCCCGGAGCCCTAAGCCCCAAACCCTTAAACCCGGTATTCAGAGCAGTATAAAAAAAAGAGTAGTAACAACCCTAGGCCTAAGCCTCAAAGCCTATAAAACCCCTACCTTTAAACCCTTTAAGCCGTTAAACCCCTCAAAGCCCTTTGAACCCCAAAGCTTTAAAACCCTGCAGCCTTTAAACCCTAAACCGTTCAGACCTTAAAGCCTGTAAATCCCAAACCCTTTAAAGCCTTTTTAACCTTTAAACCCTTTGTCCTTTGAACCCTAAACCGTTTGAACCCAAAACCCTTTTAAACCATCAAAGCCTCTTTTCCCCTTAACCCTAAACCCTTCAAGCCCTCTAAGCCCCCAAACCCTACACCCTAGACCCTCAACCCTGAACCCAAAACCCTAGACCCTCAACCCTGAACCCCAAATCCTCAACCCTGAAACCTAAACCCAAAATCCCAAACCCTAAATCCTGGGCCCTAAATCCTCAACCCTAAACCCAAAATCCCAAACCCTAAGCCCTAAATCCTAAATCCCAAACCCTAAGCCCTAAATCCCAAACCCTAAACCTACGTAAACCCCAAATCCCAAACCCTAAACCCTAAGCCCTAAATCCTCAACCCTAAACCGAAAAACCCCAAACCCCAAACCCTAAGCCCTAAATCCCAAAATCCCAAACCTTCGTATTCTGGCGCAGCCGGAAAAAGGCCCGACAAAAAAACAAATCCCAAACCCTAAGCCCTAAATCCTAAATCCTTCCGAGACACCTCTTGAAACGGGGGATCCTGGGCCAAACGGCGCAAAGACCGCCGAGTCCGGCACGAAGAGCTCCCGAAACTTTGCTGGTCTTTAGGTCCCTGTTACATGGGGTGGGGTTTCGGGCTTAGAGTTTAGGGTTCAGGGTTGAGAGGTGAGGTTTTTAGGGCTTAGGGCTTCGAGTTTAGGGTTTAGGGCTTAAGGTTGGAAAGAGTATATACAGGTTTCAGGGATATAAAGGGGTATATAGAGTTCCCGAGGATGGAGAGTCAATAAAATGGACCCTGAGAATGTATAGTGGTTTCAGGGGTTCTGTCAGGGGTATACAGGGGTACGCGGGGACAGTTGCGTGGCCCCTCTTCCCCAGAATTGGGCCTTACTGGGAGGGGGACTGGAGTGTAGTACTCCAGGGCTCTAGGCCATTTGGGCTTTGGCTTCAGGTAGGGAATTCTTATTTTGTTTGGGGAGTGGTGGGAGTCTAGGGTTGAGCTGTCTTGGGCTTAGGGCCTGGAGCTCAGTGTTCGGACTTTTCAGACCCTAAACCCTAAACCCTAAACCCTAAACCCGAAGCCCTAATCCCTAAACCCTAAACCTTTTAGGAGCTTTGGAATGAGGATCTCGGAGGTTGTGGGCTCAGGGCTCAGGGTTGTGACGTAGCTTAGGGTCCAGGGCTTAGGCTTAGGAGTTACGATTTAGGACTTAGGGTGTGTGTGTTACAAATATGTATATATATATATATGCATATATTTAGATATGTATGTAGATATTCCTCTCTCACTCTCTTTGGGCATGTGTGCTTTCACCGTGATGTTCACCGGGATCATGCGATTTGGGCCTAAGCAGTGCTGTGAAGCCCACTGTCAACAGTTCATGTCCTGGTGGTTGCAGAAACCCGAAGCCCTAAACCTTCAACCCTGAACCCTAAACCCTCAACGCTAGGCTTAGTTTCCGGGATCTGGTTCATCTGTATTCAGCAAGTTGTTCTGGGTAGAATTCAATGGACACGAAATGCCACAAAGGGGAAAAAGAGGATTCATAACCCCTAGCAATGCCTTGGGCCTACACCATTTGCCCAAAGCCGCGAATCCCAAATCCTAAGCCCTGCACTGGCTGCCCTCAAGACACTTCGAACCCCTGAAGCCATATGAAGCCGTATACAGCGTCAGACCCTGTTGGGGTTTAGGTTGGTGCTCCTCCGTTTCTGTGGGAGCCCCCCCCTACACCCTAAGGCCCTCTGTCCTAAATCCTTAACCCACTTCATCTGTCAGCCTGATTGCCCAAGCCTAAAACCCTAAAACCTCCAACCCTTGACCCGAGACCTTAGACCCCAAGCCCTAAACCCTACATATCCTTATGTATCCTTATATTCCCCTAGAAATCCATCTCTTTTCATCCTGATCCATACCTTACTAGTCTCCTTGACCTTTACCCTAAAGCCTAAAACCTAAATCCTATACCAACAACATCCCTTGCGCCCCAAAGTTTCCCTTTCCTTTCCTTGAAGTAACCCTAATCCCTAATCCCTAATCCCTGAACCCGAATCCCTAAACCCCAAACCCCACACCCAAAAACCTTAATCCCTAATCCCTAAACCCTAATCCCTTAACCCCCAACCCCCTAAACCCTAATCCCTAAACCCTAACCCCTAAACTCTAATCCCTAAACCCTAAACCCTAATCCCTAAACCCCAACCGCCTAAACCCCAACCGCCTAAACCCTAAACAATTGAAATTTCAAGGAGCGGCATCCTTGGAGGCATCGCGGCAGCAGCTGACCTCAGGGCTCCACGAACTCCAGGCGGGTACTTTGAGGCTTTGGGTCCGTTTCAAAGGGATTACAGGGGAATGTATATATATATATATGTACATATATATAGAGTCCCCCTTAAGTAGATAGAATAAGGTTTAGGGTTCAGGGATTAAGGTTTGGGGCTTAGGGTGTAGGGTTTAGGGATTAGTGTTTAGGGTTTAGGGTATAGTCCCCCTTAAGGAGGTAGAACATGGGGTGTATGGGGGTCTTATTATAACATACCCAAAGCCATATACTATCTACTTAAAGGGGAATATTTGGGGGAGTGTGTAGGTCTGTAAAGAGGCATAGAGGCAGATATTGGATAGAAGAGGGACATCTAGAGACATCAGGGATACATAGGGGCATGTGGGGATATAGACGGGGTATATAGGGATACATGGGAAGATATGGGGTTTCCTATGAATCCATGCAGAATCTGTACGCTTCAGGCTGTTGGGTTTTTAGGGCTGTTTCAAGCAAGTGGGGGCAAGGGTGGGCAGCCGAGGCCAGAGTAGAGTGCCTCGTGAAAAAAGCGGTTTTCTCTTCCCCGAAAATGCAGCAGAAGGGTTTTGGGTTGAAGGTGTGCGGGGTCAAGCGCTGTGTGCGTGCTGAACGTGATGTAGTAATCGCGTTCGGGTTCCCGGCCCCTAGCCTAAATCCTAAACCCCAAAAATCGGCAAAGCTTGGGTCAAGGGCGGCTGGGGGGGTTGGGATTCGGGCTTCGGGGTTGAGGTTTCAGGGTTGTAGGGTCTTCTGGAGAAAGCAGCTTGGGGTTTTCAGGGTTGGGAATTTTGAGGTGGTTCACTGGGAATTTTCTACCAACACTACGCCCTAATTTGTCTGGTGGACCCTTCTTGGGGGTTTGGGGGGACTTAGGAAGTAGGTTAATAATAGGGATAGCTGGGATTACTATACGGGTTATGGGGGTTATAAGTCTACTTACTACGTCCCCCTGACCCTCCAAGTTAATTTTACTACTCGGAATATGACCCTCGTGTATTTCTAGGCTGCAGGACGACGTTTTTGAGAAATTCCATCAATCCAAAACCCCAAAGCCTTAAATAATGAAGTAACCTCTATTTCCTTATCCGCTTCCTGAAGCATCTGTTCTTTGGAAGTTTAGGGTTTAGGGTTTGTGTCTCCTCATCATGGTCATCTAGCCTGTTGAGCTTCGATTTCACTTCGGGAGGGTAGACATCCATCACCTTTGCTTGGATGGCTGTTTAGGGTTCAGTCAATTGAAGCTTTTTCTCTTAGGATTTTCTTTTCCTACTTATTGTGTTAAAGAATCAGGTCCTTAGAGTCATGCAGCATGTTTCGTATCAAGCGCTATGGGTAGCCTATGCGCGTTCGCTATGTTTCTTACAATGTTTCCATAGTTCCTGTCACGCCACAATTTCTGTATGCAGGATGCCGTGCGCCAAGAAACGACCTTGATTTCACAGCTGACCTCCCGGTGCGAAGTGGCTTCGGCTCTGGCTGCCTCTGGTTAGGGGGAAGGAATGGAAACCCTAAACCCTAAGCTTTAAACCCTAAACCCTAAACCCTACATCCTAAACCCTAAACCCGAAACCCTAAATCCTGGAAAGTACCATGTGGGGTTTGGGCGTAGGCGTCAGGGTAGGGAGTGCAGGAATGAAAAAGACAATGGGCAGTACTAAATATTATTTGTGGTTTAGGGTTTAGGGTTACGTACTGTAGGGGGCCTAAGCAATTCCCCATATTATGGTTCCATATTCCTTGCATAATTCTAGTATGTGGTACCTCCAATGGACCTCAAAATGATATTGATGATTATTTAGGCCCCTGGATTAAATAGGACCTGCGGAAGGATCTAGTGTTTCATTTCTGAGTAACCAGAGATGAGTTTCATTTTTAGTGTTTTTTTTGCTGATGCTGTTATTGCAAATCAAAAGCCCGGACACCTACGGCTAGAGCACGCTTGAGATTTTTGCCTCGTAGCCTGGAGGCATAGGGGACATTCGGGGTGTTGAAGATTTGGAGGAGGGGCTCCACACTAGCCATTCAACGCACCCAAGCCTATGATTTTGGGACACCATCCTCATGCGCAGTCATGGTCACAATCCTCGCCGAGCAAATCCTGCTGCCCACATAGGTGGCCTCAAAACCGCATGGTAGAAGAACATGTGAGCCCTGGACTAAATTTGTAGCATATCACTTAAGGTTCCCCCCAAATCCTATATGGTCCCCTCTAGGTCCCCCCAACCTAAATTGAGTCCGTAGCTCATGTATTTCCCAAAGCATTCCAGTCCTTATGATAGGGACTCCTAGAGGGCATTCCCCTCTTTCAAATCCTACTGTGGAGACTCAGAAGTCCTGCATGGCCATCGTATACTATAGTAACTATAGTTTACGAACATGGGGGTACTATTGGGGTTATATTGGGATAATGGAAAAGAAAATGGAAACTACATATATTAAACCGTAAACCCTAAACCCATATACATATATATATATGTACCATAGTTCCCAAGGTGAAGGGCTCTGAGGGTCATGCCAGGGGTTTCAGTACCCTAAACCCTGAACCCTGAACCCTAAACCCTTAACCCTAAACCCTGAACCCTTAACCCTTAACCCTTAAACCTTAAACCTAAACCCTGAACCCTAAACCCTGAACCCTAAACCCTGAACCCTAAACTCTGCAGGCTGAGCAGTTTAAGATCTGTAGGGCATGAGCGCCCGTGCCCTAGAAGCTCAGAATTGCAACCCCTGCCCTTGCACCCGTCACTACAGATATGAGCTATAGTCTAAACTCCTTGTTGAGGGAGACCATGATAGGGGTTACTCAGGGGGATGCTAGGAGTGTAGACGATGGCTCATGTGACCCAAACAAGCCCCAAATCGCTATTAGTCAGATCCTGCTGGGGCTTCATTTTGCGCTGGAGAGGTTCCAGGGTGCGCAGAGGTATGGTGGATACGAAAAATCCTGCCCTACCTTAATTCCTGAAATGCTATAGTACCATAATTCCCAAGTTTATGGGTGCTTCGAGTCATGCAATTTTTTTTAGTATCTACCGCAGTACTAGCAAAGTACAATCGAAAATTCAGGTGGTGCGCAGAGAGACAAAAGCTCTGACCACAGGCGCCTTTGAGATAAAAACACAAGGTTTAGGGGTCTAGGTTTTTGGGTTTAGGGTTTGGGTGTTTAGGCTTTTAGGGTTAAGGGTTTAGGGTTTCAGGGTTTCAGGGTTTTAGGTGTTCACAATTCATGTTTTTTATGGGACGTTCATGTGCAGAGTTGCTAGTTGTAGGATTTAGGTCGTAAGTTTCTGTTGCATTATGTTCTCCTTGCACCACCTCCCCCTTTCCTCCCCCCTAGATTCCCACATTGTTCGTTTGCCTCGGCCTTAATTATCCTGTGATGGTGGTAGTTTCCATAAATAGAGGGACCCCGATATACACACCCAAAATACTATAGTCCTTAATATGGAAAGCCCCCCAAAAGTGTATCCCTCATTCTGGGAAACCTTATACCCTAAATAAACCCGGAAGCCTATACAACCCCTACATAACCCCTGTAGCCCCTTGATAGGGACCCAGATAGTCTTATTTTAGGGCATAGTCGGGCAACCCATAACTGCAGGGTTCGAAGTTGAGAGCTCGGGGTTCAAGGCTTGGGGTTTGAGAGCTTTTAAGGTTTTGGGGTGTTGGGTTTACGCTTTAGGGGTTTGGGGGTTTAGGGTTTAGGCTTCGGGGTTTAGGCTAAAGCAGGCTCCCCGAAAGAATTACCAATCATGGAGAACCACATGGAAAAGAATCATGGGCAATTAGATGGAAACCGGGGAAATTCAGGGTTTAAAGGAATAGGGATAGTAGGGTTTTTAATTAGGGTTCCGGGATTATAGGGCTTATAAGGTTCATAGGGTTTTAATTGTAAGGTGGTCCTGACTAATTACCGATGGCCATCAATTAGGCCCCGGCAGGACGGCCAGAGGGCAGTTGCCAAAGAGGCAGTTTCAGTCAGGCATCTAAACCCAGCACCCAAAGCCTAAATCCTGAAGCCCGAAAGCCTAAACCCTGATCAAAGACGAATCCCTAAGCGCAAAGCCAGCTGCAGTCTGTTCTGCATCTGTTCGGGGATTACGGATAGAGGGGTTCAGAGACATATAGGGATCCATAGGAAGATACGGGGATCCAATGGGCTTGGGTTATATACGGACACACACGGATCTGCGCGGGTTAGCAAGTCTTTTGATTTTCCGGGTTTTAGTGGATTGGTAGGATTTTCAAGGCCCAGGGTCTCATTCGTACAGCTTTGAACGTCCCTGCCTCTCCCTGTGCGTTTGCTAGAACCTTAAGCAACTTAACCAGCCGAGTGTTGCCACCCTCTGTACTACACGAAACCGACACTAAACCCTAGCCCCGAACCCACAACCCGGCTACGATTCCCCTATAGGCCCTATATACCCGTACACAATCCCTATACATTCCCTCAACCTCCAAAATAACCCCAGAATCCCTACAGTCGCAGGCTCAAAATCCCTCCCGAAGCCCCAAATCCAGAAACCATGGTAGCTTGAACCTCATAGAATCCACCCACTCGGTGTGAAGTGGTTTCCCAAAATGGGAGTCGCCCTTCTAAAGCCACCCAAATACTCGATTTTTTTGGCATAGGAAGATCTTAAATTTTTGGAAAGCCAGACGTGGTGAAGGATTGCTTTTTTTGTCTCTGGCCCAGCATGTCCTTGTACCTGTGCAGATACGCACGGTAGATCGGGGGAAAAGCTAAAGCCTGTGCCTGTACCTTTGACTTCATACGCCTTACCTCAAATCCTTGGTCTTGTACCCCTGAAGCCTGACCCCTAAACCCTAAACCTGTCGTTAAACCAACATTCTGTAAACTCCAAACTACTAGGGACCCAACCTGATATGGCAGTTTCCCAAAATAAGGATAGACACCAAAATGCTATAATCCTTCTGGGACAGACCCAAAAAAGCACCTTTTTTTGTTGGAAAACACCTATCATCCTGTAAGATCCACCTAGCCCGCGCACAATCCACACATGGGGGTTGATCTAAAGGTCCAGTAGGGAAAGTTAAGGGTTTAGGGTGTAGGCTTCCAGTATGTCTATACAGGAATCGAAAACATAGAGGACATGATTTTCCATAAGGTTTTTTTTTGGAGCAGGAATTTGATCAGTTACCACGTGGGATGTTCCTAAGCTGGCAGAAAAGGGGCCCCTGTAGGTGGTTCACATGAAAAAGCTTCCCTAGGGTTCAGGGTTTAGGGTTTAGGGGCCCCTGTTTTGTGATGGTGGTTTAGGTAAGCCCCTGCACAATCTGATGAGGCTGTGAAACTCCAAGCCAGAGGTCACAAACCCCTAAACCGTGAGCTGGCAGCCCTTAAGCCCTCAAACCTTAACGCGCCGCAACGGAGAAACCACTAATAATCCCTAAGCCTTAGAACAGCTTAATCCCTGAACCTTATACACCCCCGTATATCCTCGTATGTCCGTTAATCAAACTCCGTGTTCCCATAATGCTATGAAAATACTTTTCCCTATAATTTCCCCATTGACCCACAGGAGCCCTGAACGATTTCCCAAAGCAACTTCAGATCAATCTGCATCTGCCATGCGGTTAGGGTTTATGTTTTAGGGTGTAGGGCGAGGAGTTAGGGCTTTCTTTGGGGTGCTGAGGGACGGCTAGGGGGTGATAGGGGGTCCCTTTGGTAGTCTAGTGTAGTCGCTAATATATTCCCCAATAAGTTCCCAAGTTCGCTAACCATTTGAGAAATATTGATGGTTGCTTTACACCCTAAACCCTACACACCCTACACCCCAAACCCCGAACTTTTTTTGCTCCTGGTGATTAATGCGTAGCTAGCCAGGCCTGCCACTGTCTACCTGCAAGCTTGCCCTAGCGTAAGCCCTAAACCTTAAACCCTAAGCCCTAAACCCCAAACCCGAAATCCTGAACCCTAAACCCTAAGCCCTAAACCCTGAACCCTAAACCCCAAACCCTAAACGTGCCGCCCGTCAAAATGTCCCAGGCGCCGAGGCAGCCCGAGAAGCGCAAACCCGCACCTGGCGGAAGATGGCAGCACTGGAGGCGGTGTTGAGTTTTAGGGTTTTAGGGCTTAGGGTTTAGAGTTTAGAGTTTCGGGTTTGGGGCTTAGGGTTTAGAGTTTAGGGTTTAGGGTTTAGAGTTTAGGGTTTAGAGTTTAGGGTTTAGGGTTCAGGGACGCGGAGGTCCCCTTTACAGGGTCATATGGACTATGGTCTACACTCCTTACAGGGGGTTATCTATATACGTGATTATATAGGCTTAGGGTTTAGGGTCTAAACTCCTTAAAGTGGGTTATATAGGGATTATATAGAAGAGTGTTACAGGAGTTATTACGTTTACTTGGAAGTTCAAGGTTTGGTGTTCAGGGTTGCGGTTTTAGGGTTTGGGCTTAGGCTTTGGGGTTTTGGGTTTAGGGCTTAGGTTGCTGAGTCATTGCAGAACTGAAGAGAAGGGTACTATAATGAAGACAGGCAAGCATTTGCAATTTATCCATCTTGCGGAAACGTAGAGGTTCCCTCACTTTAAGGAGAATATGGCGTAGTAGTATATGGTGGTGATTTCTGGCATGATGTTGGTTTAAGGCGCAGGGTTTAGGATTTACCAATGCAGCCATGCATTAACAGGTGTTTCAGTTGGGGTATGTATGGGGATTTTCTGAGGATCCATTAGAAACATGTTGGGTTTGTTCGGTCCTTGTCCGGAAGGGCACCATTGGGAATACACCTCCTTCAAGCAAGGTCCCTAACCCTGAATGAGGGTCTCCTGCTTAGCACTCCAGAGGATGCTCCAAAGAGGGATTTCGCTTAAACCTAAACCCTAAACCCTCCCTAAGCCCTAGGCCTTCAACCCTAAACCCTAAGCCTTGGAGCCCAATCCCTAGACCCTAAGCCCTAAGCCCTAAACCCTAAAAGAAAGAAGCCTGAGCCCCAGGGTAGGCCTTAAAGTCCTCATCTAACGGCTTTTGTGATGTAGCCAGACCGTGGGAGTATCGCAAAAGTACCCTAGCTAATCCTTAAGCGCACCCTAACTTGCTTCTTGTAACCTTTATCGCCAGGGTCCCTAAACCTTACCCTACCCTAAGCCCTAAGCCCTCAGCCCTAGGCCTCAAACCCTAAACCCTAAGCCTTAAGCCCCAATCCCTAGCCCCTAAGCCCTAAACCCTAAACCCACATGATGCTCCCGAATCTGCCCCTGAGGCCACTGCAACTGCGGCCGCTCACCGTGAGCAAGTTCTGGAGCGCCAAGGGATGGATCTGAGAGACCAGGTGCTGCTTTTAGGGTTTTAGGTTAGGGTTTAGGGTTTAGGGTGTAGGCTCAGGGTTTAGGGTTTAGGCTTGGGGTTTAGGGTTAGGGTTTTGAGATTCGAGTTTAGGGCTTCTGGTTTTTGTTTCCCAAAGAGAGCTTTCTGGGCTAATAATGAATATCACAGAGAGACAAGAAGACGGGCATGACGTGGTAGCTTGGGCAATGTAGGTTTAGGGTTTAGGGTTGAGGGTTTAGGGTTTAGGGTTCATGATAACCCCTTTGACGGAAGAATATTTGTTAAATCCATATCCTTAAACCTTAATCTCTAGACCCTAGACCCAAAACCCCACAACCTTAAGCCCTATACATATATATATATACACATAAATATCCTTGTAAATTTCTGTAGATCCCAATAATTGCATCCATATCTCTATATCTTTATGAACAGTTTGAGAGGCCTACACCCTAAAAACCCTAAACCCAAAACCTAAACCCTAAACCTTAAGCCCTAAACCCTGAAACCCTAACCCCTAAAACCATAAACCCTAACCAAAAAAACCATAATCCCTAAAACCCTAAACCCTAAGACCCTAAACCCTAAAACCGTAAAAGCCTAAAAGCCTAAAAGCCTAAGCCCTAAGCGTTGTCAGGTGCGCTCCCTGCGGCAGCAGCTGGAAGCAGCCACGGCGGTGCCGCCAGTGAACGGCTTCGCGCACGTTGCTTGGAAGTTTGGGTCCGAAGTCTATATAAGCCTGAGGGCTTAGGGCTTAGGGATCAGGGTTTAGGGTTTAGGGTTTGGGTATTAGGGTTTAGGATTTGGGGATTTGGGGATTTGGGATTTAGGGATTAGGGATTTAGGGATTTAGGGATTTAGGGATTTAGGGTTAAGGGCTGG
>CAJNIZ010001311.1:0-17099 GCA_905231905.1 Symbiodinium pilosum | reverse complement strand
TCCATTTTTATTCAGCGTCCCGGTGTGGAAGAGGCTAAACTGCCAGATGTTCTCGAACACTGGACTCTTCGCAAGTACGCGGAGTTGGCGTTCTTGCGTGCCGCGAGAGGGTCAAGCAGACGTCACAATTTGCACACCGTGTTGTTGTGGATGGAGGGACAAGAATCGACAGAGGCTTTTGATTTTGCGTTCGGCCCTATGAGTGCATACATGGATGTCTGCGGACTCTGACACTGAAAGGCAAGGCTTTTCATATGTTCAGCTTTGAGAAGTGGAATAATAATCAGTTCCGGTTGATCAAGGGCTGCTACAGTGGGCAGGAGAACGTGGTGTCGGGACTTTTGAAGGTCGGAGCTCCAGCTGAGATTAATCCGTTGTTTACGTTGAAGACGGTCGGCATTCCTCATCACCCGCGGGTGTCTTCCGTCTTCCTGGCCTCTGCACGCTCTACTGGAGGCTCGTGCTGTAGGGGTGGCTGCGGTCCAGAAGAGGGAGGCTATGTTGAGATGTCGGAAATTGCTCAGAGAGTGGGAATGTCACTGTGTGTTGTCGCTTCATCATTCTGTCATTCTTTTTCGTCCACTGCAAGTGTGATCTCTGGAAAGCTTTCTCTGCAAAGAGCCCTTACGGCCGTTCAGTTTAGCGACATGCGACCCGGGATGGGGAGCTGTGGGAGACTGGCAGCAAATGTCATGGGGGCTTATCTGGGGTGCTCTTCTGGCGATGCAGACTAATGATCGGGAGCTTGTCCCGCCGAGTGCTGGCCGGTTTGGGTTCGCCTGTCCGTTCTCGGAAGGAAAAAAGGCTGCTGCTCTGTGCTCATAAGACGCGGGCTGACACCCAAAAGGCGTGCAGATTCAGACTCCTGCTCTCGAGACGGTCCATCGTTGTGCTCGCTTGGATGTGCATTGGCAATTGACAGCTTGTTGTTTTGCTTGATCTTCTTGCTCTTCCGAACAAGAAGGATAACTTAACAGTGCAGAAACGACAAAGTAAGGAGTACAACGTGAGACTTACCTGGTCGAACGGCGGTTTCCCGGCATCTGCGCCTATTGTGAGACGGAAAAAATCTGGTGCAAGGTGTGAGCTTGGCATGCTGTCCGAAATTCAGTCTTAGTGTACTTGTGAGTATATGTATATAGACATATACACACATATACATATACATATATATATAAATATACACATATATATGTATATATGTGCACAGCTGTTGCCACGGCATGAAATCATGTCCGAAGTCGGATCTTAAGGCCACCAATTTAAAAACATGTATCGTGGTTGTCCTTCGCGTTCGTGTCGCCAGTTCCTCGCATCGTTCGGACCGATCGTTTCATCTGCGCACCTTCTCTTCGAACATGTCTGCTTATTTCGGCGGGCGACAGTATCCTGATATCATTTCACCTAGAAATTTCGGTGGAAGCTAGAGGGGTAGTATAAGGGGGGTAATAGGGGAATCCAAACGAATGATCATATCAGACGAAAAACCTTCAAGACTACTATAAAACCTTACAGACTACTTTGAAGCATCAGATTCCATTTAATTTTCCATTTTCCATTCGATTTGTAGGATGCTCAGGGGGTGGCTTGGGGGTTGGGGGGTGGTTTAGGGTTTAAGGGTTTTTGGGGGTTTGGGGAATTTTCATACGGGTTCAGGGGTTTAGGGTTCTGGATGTAGGGAAGCTATGGGAAGTTCATCTTCGTACAAGACTTTTTTCGTTGACCCCCTTAGAAGCAAATAACGCAATTTTTTCCCCCCTCCTAGAAATAATTCCCTCACCACCAGTAATAAGCATTATATGTTAGGGGCAGTGATGATTAATCCCGTCCCTATCATACTAAAATTACCCACCTAATAACCATTGTGGAAATTATACGCCGGGAACACTGAAGTTTAAGGGGGTGGGGAGCTTTTATATTGGGAAGAGGGGATTATTTGGTTTATTATTATGGGGAGGGCATTGAGGGAGACTTGTCTAGAAACTCAGTAGGGCGGAAGGGGTCTTCTTAGAGTTCTCCCCCAAAATGTTGTTTACCTTTTTTCTGAGGCTTGCTTCGTCCGCTTTGTACCCTCCAGCCCGCAAGCGAACTGGTCAGAATGAAAGTAGGGTTTAGGATTTAGTTTTCCGGATCCAGTTCTGGGCTCAAAAGGGTTTAGGGTTGAGGATCAAGCCCGTCATTGCAGAACCCGAGGCAGTGATGCCAGAACCCCCACTTGCGACGGTCTACGGCCTAAGTCCTGAAATGCTGAAGCACGCGCCCAGCTTGTAATAACCAAGTATCTGGGACGACCTTGATGGTTGTTTCCTTTGTTGTATCTTTTTTCTAGCTATTACTGTTTGCTTATGTCGTTTTGTGCAGCAAGCCATACGAGAATCTTGATTTCAGGCTCCGCTGGGGGCCTTGCATGTTTATCGTACAACTTCGGGAATACCATTGGCAACCCTTCAGGTTTCTGCAGTATTCACAAGGCTTGCCGGCTGTATGCATTACTGGCGTCGAGTGAGTCGAGTGCACTTGCGCGGAACGAAGTTTCAGTGCTGAGAATAGTTGTAATAACGTTCGCGTTGCACCCTACGCCCCTTTAAACTCAACTCCTAAAGTCTGAAGTCTGAAGCCTGCAGCCTCCCCCCCAACCAAGGGTTTCAGTCACTTCAAAGAACGCCTTATCCCCGCAAACTCAACTCACCACACCTTGCACCAACCCCTTAATTCCACGCCCCCCACACAGACACACAAAGAGTTCTACCCCCCAGAACTTTGAGCACCCCAACTTATCTGCCCTGCAGAAACAGCCTCGACAGCCCTGAGTTCCTAAACCTGACTGCCGATGTCATTCCGGGGTCTCGTTTAACACAGCCTAGACCAGAGCTATATGAGGAATCTAAGACCATGAGATTAGTAAGTATCCCTATAAACAATTCATTTTCCATTTTCGTTTCCCTCCATTGTCCCCCTAAACCCTCAACCATATCTCACTCCTACAGCACCCCCTTAACTGTAGTCGCCTTAGGATGCTTTGGTCATTTTTCATTATAACCTTAAGTAATTCTTCAAAAACATCTTTGTTCTAGGTCTCAGGGGACTACAGTAAAAGGACCCTGATATTGGTATTGATTCAACCCCTACGTTAAGCCCTGCATCTCTGCAGCTGTGGCACGGGTTGCTTGGAGGGTCAGGGGAACTTGGTGAGTAAGTAAACTTATAAATCTTAGAAGCCATGTACGAATCCCAGTGGTCCCTATTGTTAACCTACTTACTAAGTCTCCCTGACTCCAGACCTCTCTGTCATATATGTATATGTATATATATATATGAAATTGTTAAGGATCTCGTGGGCAAGGTCATAATTTTGGTGCTAAGACCTAGACCCTTCTGTTGGGCAAATACCTTTGGCGGGCAGAGTCATGGGTGGAGCCTCAGGGTTTTAGTCGGGAACGCCAAATCTTTCCACTTTTACGCTCAGATCTAACAACTTACCATGAATGCGGAGAAGTCTAACCGTAGAATGCGGAGAAGTCTAGCTGTAAAAGCGGCCAAGTCTAATCGCAATTCTCCGAAAAGTCGCTATCATGGTTAGACTTCTGCTGAGACTTTCGATTTTCTGCTTTCGCGGTTAGACTTCTTCGCCTTTACCCCTTAAGTTTTCCACTTTTTTGGTTAAACTTTAAGGTTTGGGCTTTACGGTTCCGACGTTAGGGTTCGGCTTTAGGATTACTTCAACATGGTTACATTGGCATGTTTCTTATTGTTTTGGGACCAAATGAGCGTGTGGAAAATATCCGTGGTGAGATAACTCAGCTTAATAAGTAAATGCTTGGACTTGAGTTGTTGAACCCTCAACCCTAATCCCTAAACCTTAAACCCCAAACCTTAATCCCTAAACCCTAAACCTTCATCCCTAACCTTCATCCCTAAACCCTAAACCTTCATCCCTAGACCCTAAACCCTAAATTGGCGAGAGCGCAGCTGATCATGTCATGCGAGCTCGAGCCACACAAGCCGAGGGCTCCCGCCTGAGCGTCTATTTAGGGTTTAGGGTTTAGGGTTTAGGGGGAAAGTAAAGCCTCCCAGCGGACAGTGGCAGGCCTGGCTAGCTATGCATCAACGAAATACCCAGACCCTGGGAGGATCTTAAAATTAGATCCCCTATATAGACCCATTATAACACCTATATAATCCTTATATAATTTCCCCTATGGTTCTAGGAGATCTTTAGATCTTTTTAGGGGTCTGGGTAGGGGCTGTATAGCACGCAGGGGGGCCTCCCTGGCCCTCCGGTCCTCTGGCCGCGGCGGGATTCCTGACTCCTGGGCCTGGTGGGGTTTCCCCAACCAATGTTTCTCGATTTGGGGGTTTCCCACCTTTTTGGAGGTCCCCATAATAAGGACTATAGTCTTTGGGGGTCTATATTGGGGTCCCCCTAATTTGGGAAACTACCATTTGCGGTGCTTCCGCCCAAAAGCCACCTGGGGTCTCCGAGCCCCTTTTTTCAGGTTCAGGACTTGGCTTAAAGGCCGGGTTGCCAAGACTGCCGGAGCCTCAGGCCTTTTTTAGGACCTCCCAAGGCCTTCCAAGGTTCCTCCGGGGCTGTCAAAGTGCAAGGCCAAGAATTTTTCTGTTATTGGATAAGGATATTTAACAAGAGAATGCTTGAACTTGAGATGCTTAGCCCTAAACCTTAAACCTAAACCATAAAGCTTAAACGCTAAACCCTAAACCCTAACTTACTTACTCTGTCCTCGTGACCTTCGAAGTAGGGTTGAGGATTTAGGGTGAGAGAGCTGAAGGCTTAGGGCGAGCCAGCGGCAAGAGAGGAAGTGTAAGCCTAACAAGGTTCAGGGTTAGGGGTCGAGGGTTTAGGGTTTAGGGCTTAGGGTTTAGGGATATAGTCCCCCTTAAGTAGATACACATGTGGATCTTATTCTAACATACCCAAAGCCATATTCTATTTACTAAAGGGGGACTACAGGCCTAAACTTTAAGCCCTAAACCTAAATATGTTTAGGGTTGAGAATTGAGGGGCCCAGGATTTGGGGCTTAGGCTTCGCACATCCACACTGTCTCAAGGCTCTCAGCTCGCTAAAGCATTGAACCTGAATTGCGGAATGCAGCTTAAGCTACAGTATGTTTTTAAGCACGACCCGGGGCAAATTCCCTTATCCCCAAGGCCTGAACCCTAAACTCCAAACTTGAAAACCCTAAGCCTTAAACCCTGCACCTTAAACTCTAAACTTTAATCCTTAAACCCTAAACTCTAAACCCTAAACCGCGTCACCCTGATAGGGATCTCCACCCTTGCATGAGGCAAGGTTTTGGTTCTCGAGACCGCTGGGTTATGGTTTGGGGTTTAGGGATTTAGGGTGTAGGGTTTAGGATATGAGACTGAGTCCGCAGGAGAGAGAGTGCTTAGGATTTAGGGTTTTTGGGTTTATGGTTTTGGGATTTAGGGATTTAGGGATTTAGGGTTTAGGTTTTAGGGATTAGGGATTCAGGGTTTAAGGTTTAGGGTTTAGGGATGGTTTTCGCCTCGGGTTAAACCTAAACCCCAAACCCTAATCCATCTACTTAAGGGGGACTTAGGTTTTAGGGTTTTACCCTAAGAGTCTTGCTGTACATAGCAGGATAAGTCATTGCCGACAGACCTAAACCCTGAACCCTAAATCCTAAACCCTAATGAAAGCATTGCCGAAGTCCGAGAGAACTCTGACATGTCATTCTTACGCTAGTGTTGTGGCCGGCCGGTTTTTGTCTGTTCTAGATGATGGAAAAAGGGACTGCTTGGAAAACACAACAAGTAAGTGGGTTTGGGTAACCCTCAAACCCCTTAAATTAGGGCCTTGTCTTAGTCATAAGAGGTGTTGGGTTACTAGGATCGTGGTATCTACATGGACATGTGCCCCCAGTTTCCAGTTGCGCCTCTAGCCTTAGACCCTAAGCCACAAATATGCAAAGATACCTTGAAGCCTGAGCGGCAAGCATGCAGGAGAATGCGTGGGACTTGGTCCGCAAGCTGGAGGAAAAGGCCGGACTTCGTACGTCTAGGGCTTGGGGTTCAGGGGTTTGCAGCCAGGTTTTTGGGATTACGGTTTAGGCTCCTTCTTCCCAAACTAGCACATCAAACTCCCAAAGAAGGTTTGTGTGTGAGGCATCTGGGGATACAAAGGGATGTATGGGTTTCAGGGTTCAGGGGATAGACTCCCTTGAGCTAACATCGAACCCCCAAAGGGCCCTGTGAAGCCTTGGTGTCCTTTCAACCGGGGCTATATTGGGTTCTAGATTATTTTTGCAACGGACAGGCCGTGAGAAGGGGCTTCACGAAAGAAAGGTTGCAGCGGATATCCCACAAGTAGCCAGGTTGGTGGGTTTGAGCGATTATATTATGAAACATGAACACCTAACCAGGCTGCCTGCCCCATGTACATGAGGACTTCCAGAAACATGTGAGCTGCCGCCAATATCGGTAGGGGTCTCCTTTGCAGTTAGGTATAGCCAACAGTCCCAATTTTCTCCACAGAAGGAAACCCTGTGCAATGGACATATTGATGGTAGCTGAGGTGTTCTTTCTTTTTTGTGTGGTGCGAGTGTGTTCGAATTTGGGCTGTATGGAACGGGGCACCAAATGTTTGCAAATAGCATATGGGTGGTTGTCAAAATTATGGTCCCCTTTTGGGTACCCTAAATATTAGGTGCCGTAGTATAATGGGGACCCAAAAAGGGACCATCATTTTGACAATCACCCATATACCCTATAATCCCTATATAACCCATTATAGTAGTTTCCATTTCCTTTTCCATTATCCCCCATATAACCCCAATATAACCCCAATATTAATAGAACCATATAGGGGTGGGTAGGGATCCATGGTTTGGGTGAAGTTTGAGGCCCCCCGAAACCCCAATCCCGAATCCCCTCAAATCCTGAACACCCTTAAGCCCTAAGACCGAACCCCATATCCTTAAATTCAATCCCCAAATCCCAAACCCCCAAATCTCCTCTACAAAGCCTAAACCCGTAAACCCTAAACCCCTAATCCCTAAACCCTATTCCCCCTTGACCCCTGAGGCCTAAACCCCTAAACCCTGAACCTCCAAAACCCAAAACCCCTTGACCCCCAAACCCTCAACCCCAAAACCCCAAACCTCTAAACCCCTAAACCCCTAAACCCTCAACCCTAAAGCCTCAACCTTAAACCCGTAGTACCTGCTCAGGTGGAGCGCCTCCGCGGGGAGCTGCGCGGCAAGCAGGAGGAGCTCGCGGCAATGAGGGCCGAGCGCGCGGAGCCGGTTTAAGGATCTGTTGGTACCCTTTTTTAGGGGGGCTGTAGAAGCTATATAGGGCTATATAGGGTTATATAGGGTTATACAGGGTTATATAGGGTTATGTAAGGGTTGTAAAGGGTTTAGAGCTTAAAGGTTTGGGGGGTTCAGGGTTTGAGGGTTTGGCAAAGAAGTGGTTCAGGATTGAGGGTTTAGGGGTTCAGAGTACAAGGATTTAGCCTTTATGGGTTTGAGGTTTAGAGGTCTAGCGTTTAGGGGTTTAGGGTTTCAGGAATTTAGGGTCTATGTAGGGGTTTAGGGTTTAGGGCTTAGGCTCGTGCAGGCTGGGCTTCATCCAACAGTCTTGGTTTGTGGGGTTTTTGATTTAGGGTGTAGGGGGGAAGCGGGTAGGGGATTTAGTTAGGGGATTTAGGATGCTGTACGGGGATATCTTGCCAGGGTCGAGGGTCAGGCATTGGGGTTAGGATTCAGGTTTGGGTGGTAGAAGTTTAGAGAGCACTAGGATAAGGCTTTGAGGGTTTCAGGCTTCAGGGATTCGGAGTTTCTGAATTCAGTTTTTGTGGATTCAGTATGCTGTATAGCATTTTTGGGGTTTTGAGTTTGAGGTTGGGGAGTTAGGATTAGTGTTCAAGCGTTTGAGGGTTTCGGGGTCTAAGGCCAGGGCCGGGGATTTCGAGTTTAAGGCTAGGAAGATATAAGGATATGTTTATGGGGATTTGGGTTGAGGGCTTAAGTGTTTTGGAGATATCGGGCTCAGAATCAAAAAGCGGTTTAGGGTTTAGGGCTTAGGGTTTAGGGACCCAATGGAAAAGCAAACGGACTTCGGGGCGTTATGGGGCTTCATAGGGCTTCGGGTTTAGGTGTTTAAGGTTTGGGGATTATGTAAGATTGTGGGAATGCTGTAGGGGATTGATTAGGACTAAATTAGGACTTAACTTAGGGTTGGAGTTAAGGTATATCACCTTTTCATGCTTGAAGCAGTAATTAGGGTTGAGAATTCAGGGTTTTATGGTAACTTGTGAGGGTTTGGGTCTAGAGTTTAATTTAGAGTGTAAGTTGTATGGATGAGACTTTGTGGCGTGTGCATTCGGATTCAGGGAATGGCAGGCAAAACATTCAACAGCCACTGTCGCAAACCTACTTGTGTGGTCTGCACTTTAGGCCTGTACATGTATCAACGGATTGTCTCCGAACGTCAGTGGCCAGAACTTTCCAGCTGACACACCCGGCGGTACACCTCGTGAGAAACGGCAAGTACACATGAACCGTTTCCTACAATTACAACGCTCGTTCGGAAGCAAGCCGGCATTGTCTCACCTTCCCCCATTCCTAAAGGGCACAAGCATCCCTGGATACGGGGGATGTGCACATGCCCTAGCCTACGACTGCGGGCAAAAGCTTGGGGCCAAAGCTGGGAAGTGAGTGGCCGTGATGGGCAAAATCCGTAATCCACATTGTGGAAGCGCTAAGAGGATCCCATACTCCCATGTAGGGTTCAAGGTTTAGGTTTTAGGGTAGAACCATTGCCAATAGGGGGGATCTTGTTAACCTCAACTCATCTAAGAAGGGCAGTACAACAGATATCCTTTTTGCAGCAGGTTTGCAACTTAAGCGATATCCCAAACCCTAAACCCCAAATCATAGGGTTCCTTCCCTGGAGGGTTGGGTTTGGGGTTGGGGTGACCTGAAGCCACCTAAGAACGGCGGCTTTCTGGGTCCGCTTTTGGGATGGCTTTAGCTGAAGTATGTGCTCTTGTAACCTAGACACCTGCACCCTGAACCCCCAAAGCCTGAAATCCTAAACCTTAAACCCTGAACCCGTAAACCCAAAACCCTAAATCTTAAACCCTAGACCCTGAAATCCTGAAGATGGAAACCACAGGATTTAGGATTTAGGGTTTAGGATTGAGGGTTTACGAGGTAGTTTTTCGGGTGTAGGACTTAGGGTTTAGTACTTAGGGAACCTAAGCGGACCTCAGGTGAAAAGAGCTTAGGGTTATGGTCTTGTACTTGGGGTGATGACCATAGGAATAATTGGCTGGTCCCGTGTAGGGTAACTAGGGGGACTGCAAGTATGCTGATAACCCAGCTATACGGGCTACTAAGTCTTTAGGTCCCATGTCCCGCCAACCACTGCGGCCATCAAGGCGTAGTGTGTCTTGAAATTCCGCGTGGACCCCTGCAAAAGTCACCATGTTGTACACCGCCTATGCTAGGTACCTTAAACCCTGAACCCTAACTAAATTTTGTCAGAGCACGGATCCCAAATTCCTGAAAGTTTTGCTTTTGGCTTCCACCTTGGGTCTGAAGGGCAATTCCTACCCCTGAGCCCTAAACTGAGCTCTATGCCCAACTGCTTACTTGCTCTTAATAGGGAATAAGGGAGTATATTGTATAGGGATTATATAGGGATTATATGGGGATATTCCCTCATTCCTTTCCAATAACCAGTAAGACTGCCCCTTGGAAGCTTCCGATTTGCAGCCGTTTGTGCAGCAAGCAACTGGCGTTAGTCGCTAGGGCACAGGCAGCTGGACTTTCCTAAGGAACACCTTCAACCCTGAACCCTTAAGCCCTGTGATTTCAGAAGAACACTGGAATCGCTAAGCCCAAGCTGGATATCGCCTTTCTTGAGGCAGCAGATGGAGGACAGCCACCCAGAACTTCTGAGCATGAACCCCGACTTTGTGTGACCCTGAGATTATCAATTTAGGGTTTGGGGTTTAGGGTTTAGGGTTACGGAGCCTACCTGGAATGGGTTACGGTAGGGCCTGAAGTGAGAGAAGTCCAAGTCCTCGGGCTGTTGGCTGTGCCGCAGGCTTGCTGCAAGGCGGATCGTTTGGGTTGGAGGGCTTAGGGATGCCTAGAGGCTATGAGTAGTATTTTATTTGGGGGATATTATGGTACCCAATATAGAGCAAGATTCTATCCTCCTTTTGGGGTATAGTATTTTTTATAAGGGCTATAATCTTACTAGGTTCAACCGACAAAAAAACGCTACTCATATGCGCTGTAGCCTAAACTCCTTAAAGGGGGTTATATAGGGGACCAAATAGGGTTCTCATTATGGGGCTCATGAAGGAGGATACTAGGGGTTTGGTTGTGTAGGGGGTAGAAACAGAGTTGCGGCCGGGGTGGCTTGGCTGGGACGTGTGGATTGCTGACATAGAAATTATACAGGGTATATAGGGATGGTCTTAAAAGCATTAAACAGGGACTACATAGGGATCAGGGTTAAGGGTGTAGGGTTTAGGCTGCAGAGCTTTTTTTTTGTCGGGTGTAGTGTAGGGTTTCGAGTTAGGGGTTCAGGGTTTGGGTGTAGGATTTTAGGTTCATTACATTTTCACAATGATGGAGATTACTCAAATGGAACATGAGTTGGAAAGTGGGTTAAAAGAGATTAGGTGATTGGGGTTTTCAAAATTAAGCCCTGTGGGTGGTAGCTAGAATAAGAACGATTCGAGTAGTTTGGGGTCTATATTGGGGCTTCGTGTTTATATACTGTTCAAACATCAGCCATTCACATTTTTGTCCTTTACCAGTGGGCATTAAACAGGCCGTGTATACCAACATGATGCCTTTCTTTCTCACACTCTGATAGTATAACATACCGTGAAACCTATTCGACATGAAGGCCCTGCTACATTGCCACCCCAGCCAGCCGCTAGATGAACCAGGGTCCCATTTCAGGTTCGTTCGGATTTTTCAAACCTTAAATCTAGGACATCTACAAAGGGTGAAGTGCCTTGAACAATCACAGTATGCCCAAGACATGTCCCCACCAGTTTAGGGGATTTCGGTTTAGGGTGTAGGGATTGGAGTTTAGAGCTGAGGCTGTAGGATCCTAGTAGGAGTGCGTGGAGGTTCAGGGTAAGTACAGCCCAGTCTTAAGGGAGTGAAAGGGATGATAAGGGATTGTCTAGGGTAAAGGGCAAGCATAGCCCAGCTTTGGGGATTGCAACAAAGTAAATGGAGTATTGACTATCTCGGGTGCATCTAGGGTTTAAATGGGAACTACATTTTTTTACATTGGGGACAGTACCCCAGAATAGTTAACTATACCTCCTTTCGTCCTTAAAGCAACATTGCTAAAGCCCGGCTGCCACGGCAGGCACCATGACCCACGACCGTGAGGTCCAAAGCATGTTCTGCTGTGGCCAGGGTTTCAGGGGTACATGAGGTAGGATGCTATCATATGTTGGCGAGTGTCGTTAGGGTTCCTCAGGCATATTGGTGACTGCACGGAGTTTCCATGAATAGCGGCACCCAGTCTACATGCTTGAAAATTACGATCCTTCGTATGCGAAGACCTCTAGAGGGAGCCCCCACATGGGATGTTTATTGAAGGAGGCCCTGAACCCCCTAACACCTGGCCATAGCTTGGGTTGTTCCCTACATACTAGAGGTTCAGGGCTCGTGATTTGAGATTTCCGCGTGGGATAAGGCATCTTCAGTGAATTGCTGGTTTCTTGTTGAACCATTTACATTTTTGTGTATACCTGGGCCCAATATAGATTAAACATGAACACTTGAACAGTATTTCAACAAGAACCCAGTGAGGGTTGAGGGTTCAGAGAATTTTTAGCGTGTTCATAGGAGTTTCGACAGAAGGGCCGGTCCAAAGGTCCTTTGATCTTCTTTGCCGCCTGTGCTTTGATGCCAGGAATTTGGGAATTCCAGCCCCTGCATTCCGGACCTTACAAGACCGTGAGACATATGAGCTTTAGTCGGAACTTTTCAGAGGGGGTTATATAGGGGATTATATATAAAGGATTACTATAGGCGTTCTTAAGGGGATATTAGGAGGCTAGACTATGACTCATATGATAAGCATAGGGTCCCAGACTTTAGGGGTTGGGGGAACTTAAGTCCCGTTACCAGTATGGGGGTAATTCATCATGAGGAAGGGCTCAGAATGACGAATTCATACCACCAGCTTTTCCCCAACTCATAAAATCCATAAGCCCGCATCCCAATTTTGAGACTCTGAACTCTGAACCCTAAACCCTAAACCCTAGTAAACCCTAAGCCTTTACTCCCTCCGAACCATCCCAAACTTCCGTAACCCCATCGAAGCACCCCTAAACCACCCTAAGCATTTGAGCTATAGTCTACAAACTCCTGAAAAGGGGGGTTGTATAGGGAGTATATAGGGGAGCCTTATAGAGGTTATCAAGAGGGATGCTAGAAGTTTAGACAATGGCTCTTTTGACCTCGAAGAACCCTTGCAGAAGGAGTTGGTCCGCAGAATTTTCGAGAGGTTCGATAAGGCTCGGGGGAAATATGGGCTAAAACCTGGCTATAACTTGTAGTCCAAATAGGGTTTAGGGTTTAGGGGTTAGAGTATAGGGTGGGATATAGTCCCCCTTAAGTATCCAGAACAATGAGTTTAGGGTTCAGGGTTATGGGGTATATGGGGATCTTATTTCAATATACCCAAACAAGGGCATATTCTATCTGCCTAAGGGGGACTATGTAACTGCAGTGTTTTCCTACCTAGGTCCTTAGAGTGTAGGGTTTACCATGTGGGGGTCAGGATTTTGCGGTTTCAGGCTTAGGGTTTGAAGGTTTAGGGTTTAGGGTTTGGGATTTTGGGTCTAGAGTTTGGGGCTTATGGCCCCTCCACCCATATTTTCAAAGGTTTCAGGCTTGTACCCCGAGGGTTGTACCCCTGGGTTTTGGAATCCTTTTAAGGGACAATAGGGGATTACCTTGGCTCATGCAAGGGCTATATGAAGGCCATATTGGGGAAACCTTCTAGGAGTACGACCTTAGGGGTACAACCCTGGAACCCTAAACCCTAAACCTGGAGAGTGCATTTTGGTTCTGTGGATTACACTGGTGTTGCCAGGGGGGGGCATAGGAAGTCGAGGCGAACAAAAAGTCGTTCACCCTCAAACGGCCTGAGCCCTAAACCCTAAACTCCAACATGAGGGTTTCCCAACATTAGGGGTAACTTTAAATGGGGCTATATAGGGATCATAGTAGGCAACCTCCTAATCTGAATGGGGGCCATAAGAACCTCTCGCCGCAACAGGAAGAAATGGGGAAACCATACTAATTTCGATAAATAACCATTATTTTAAGTTAATTCATGTTCCTTAACAGCAACCCAGATTGAGGCCCGGGCCCGGACGAAGGCACCTTGATCCAAAACCTTGAACCTACTGCTATTGGCATGATTCCTGCAGGGCCCTACCTAACAGAGTTTAGGGTTTAGGCTACAGAATTCTAATGTCACCTTGCCTCCGCAATTGTGTTTTCCCGAAACGAGAACGGCAAACCCTGAACCCTGTCTGGGATACCTAATAGGCTTTATCCTTCTCTAGAAACCCAAATCAGTTACTTGAAAGCCAGGACACTGCAAGCCTCAAGCAGCGATCCTTCATTCTGCGACCAAAAGAACCCACTGTAGTATTGCTTGTCGAGATCAGGGTTGTTGGCCATGATTTGCCCATGATTTGCCCATATACAACCCCAGGGGGGGCGAACCGCACCCTCATAATCAGGCCGAGGTACTGGAAGTGCCACGAGGGCCATCAAATTTGAGATGGTTCATAGAAAAGTCTGTCGCGTTTTTTTTTTTGAGTGTTAGTTTTGGGTTTGCGCGAAACTGTGGTTTCGGCAGGATTTTGGGTGCCGGCTTTCTGGAGCAACTTCGAAGAAGTTCGGCCTGAGGTTGCAGGCGTTTGCTTTTGACGCACTCCTGTTCGAGTCGCGCTTTTCACATCAGGGCCTTGCCTGTCGCGAGCAAAAGCTGGCGGCGATTCCCAAATTGCCACTGCCACTGCCGCACATACCGCAGCAGCACTGGGTTTCGCTTGCTTCGCTTGACAGGGCGCAAACCATTGAGCACCCACGACTTGATCTGTTGCCACACAGCATCTAATTATGGTTTGGGCATGAATGCTCTGGTTATCGGACGCACTCGGACACGAACGTTATTATGGTTTCTGCATGGATGCTCTGGTTACTGTATGCTCTGGGAACACGAACGTTATTATGGTTTGAGCATGGATGCTCTGGTTATCGGACGCACTCGGAACACGAACCTTATTATGATTTGGGCATGAATGCTCTGGTTACCGTATGCTCTGGGAACACGAACTTATTATGGTTTGAGCATGGATACTCTGGTTACCGGATGCACTCGGAACACGAACGTTAATGTGGTTTGGGCATGGATGCTCTGGTTACCGTATGCTCTGGGAACATGAACGTTACTATGGTTTGGGCATGGATTTTCTGGGGACCGTATGCTCTGGGAACACGGGCATGGATGCTCTGGTTATCGGATGCACTTGGAATAGGAACATTATTATCCCCCTTCCCCCCACCCCCTCAACGCAAAGCGCAGAAACCTCGCAAAACAGGGTGCGGAAATCCCCCCGTGTGCAAATACACATAGGCCTAGGGCTTATGATTTAGGACAGGATCTAGATAGATGTGCTGGAAGTAAAGAATATGTGTAAGCTCCCTCCTTGGCACGTTACATATACATATAAGGTTTGGGGTTCAGGGCCTCAATCGAAACAGAACTTGAAAGTACTCTATATACATATACAGTATACATATACACACATATGTGGTTGCATATATCTGCACCATCACAGTACTTCTTTAGTGTTCAGCAAGGAATTGAAAACGGAAACTAGGACCATAGAATGTGTGTGTGTATATATATATATAAGGGGTCTGTTTGGGGTCTAGGGACAGATCTAGACACAGATGATTCCATTAGTATACATAACATTGTAGGATCTAGGGCCAGGGCTTGGAATATGTAGGGACATAGGGGGATACACAGGGATTAAGAGGAAGATGTGAGGAGCTGTGGGAATGGAGAGGCATCTAGTGTCAAGTTTAGGAGTCTAGCTGTTTCGGGGGCGGGTGGTTTAGGAAATCGGGGGTTCTAGAGACTTAGGGCTCAAGAGTTCAGGATGTAAAGGGTCTAGGAAGTCTAGGGGCTCATTCGAGCTTTGAGGGGGGAGTAGGGGTCTCGAAGTTGGTGGGTGCCAGGTGGCCCTGAACCCTAGACCCATCGGGCTCGGGCGCTTTAGTCTTATGGTTTATGAGGTCTGGTGGGCCAGGGTTTAGGGGTAGGGTAGGGTAGGGTTCAGGGTTTAGGATTTAAGGTTCAGGGCTTAGGGTTTAGGGGTTCAGAGTTTAAGGCTTAGGGCCTATGGGGCTTTGGGAAAGCAACCTAAAATACAACCCTAATATAATCCCTATTTATTAGGGAAACCCTAAAACCCAAACCCTAAACTTCCATTATCCCCATATAACCAGGCCCTCTTGACATCCAGGGGGCTGTCCAGCGTTGCGAGGGAAGGGCAGTCCATGCCTTCGCCACACTCCTCGGCCCGGGGTTCAGGGGTTTGGGGCTGTAGATTCTAAGGCCTACCTAGACCCTCCAATGTAGTTCCTTTTTGGATCTGGTATGGTTTTTTGGTTAGGGTTCTTATTAGGACAACCAAAAAGGTACTACCTTGGAGGGTCTAGGTGGGGTTTTTGGGGCTAAGGGGCTTAGGGTCTTGGCTTTTTTGGGGCTGGGTCTTGTTTATAGTTGTAGTAGGGTTTAGAGGTTTACGGGTCCAGGCGTAGAAAGCTTAGGCCTTTAGAGCTTCATGGGCTTAGCATTGGACTTGGGGTTCACAGTTTCCGGAATCCCTAAACCCTAAAACCTAAACCCTAGACCTACCCTGGATTCGTGGTTTTGGTGTTTCAGGCTCAGCAATCTGCAGGTCTTCTCGCTCTGGGGCTATATGCCTATCGCTTAGTCAAGCAGCCATATCTGTTTTGAAGGCACGCTATGTGTGCCTGGGCTGCTCAAAACGAGAATAAGAAGGGATCAGTCTTTCCACTGAAGTTCTATAGTTCAGTAGATAGAATATGGCTTTGGATACATAATAATAGAGCCCCATATACCCCATATTCTATCTACTTAACAGGGACTCAAGAGCTCAGCAATTGAGGACATACACTCCTTTTAGGATTCAGGGCAAGTACACGGAAGATATTGAAATTTCCCAACATCTGGCCATCTGCATCCGAAGCTAGCAGTCCAAGCAACGCCTTTCCTGCAGCTACGGCGGTAGTTCTCCCTAGTAAAAAACCCTTCTACCTTGTTAAGGAGAGGGGTACAATTCCCTTGTTGTCACTGTGTAGCGCTGGGTCCTCAGTGGCCCCCTATCTTTTTTCAAAGACGCCCAGAATGAACACCCCTAACCACCAAGCCTTGACATTCCTTGTCATGAACAAATTTACAGGGAAGACATGCTAAGTTTTTGGGAAGCAGGCGCGCTTCTCGGCTGAACCGCTTGCAGGCGTTACTCAAGGGACTCTGTGACAGGGATCCAGAATTTGGAGGAAGCCCATATGCTGGCAGTCAAACTCTTCGACCAGAAGAGCAGAAGCCCTAAACCCAAAACCCTGAACACCTTGAACCTTGAATCCTACACAAACCCTGAACCCTAAACCCTAAACAAAACCTGAACTCTACACCCTAAGCAAGCCCTGGACCCGTAAACCCTAAACAAACCCTAAACCGTAAATAATCCTTAAAGCCTGAACCCTAAAACCCTACATAAACCCTACATAAACCCTAAACATCCCTAAGCCCTAAACCCTAAACAAACCCTAAACTCCAAACCCTAAACCCCAAACTCTAAACCCTCTAAACCCTGAAACCCTAAACAAACCCTAAACCCTAACACAGCGAGAGAACCTGATCTTCAACCAAGGCTCCACGCACGTCAAGTTCTGGATGTCGCCTCCCACGTTCCTGGGCCGCTGTTAAGGGTTTGGGGTTTTAGGGT